>PVIY010011021.1:0-66736 GCA_004026745.1 Myrmecophaga tridactyla | reverse complement strand
AATTCAGCTTGAAATGCTAGTGGTAAATGAAAGCGAGGGGTAAGGGGTATGGTATGTATAATCTTTTTTTCTCTATTATCATTTTATTTCTTTTTCTGTTGTCTTTTTATTTCTTTTTCTAAATCAATGCAAATGTTCTAAGAAATGATGAATATGCAACTATGTGATAATATTAAGAATTACTGATTGTATATGTAGACTGGAATGATATCTTAATGTTTTTTTTGTTAATTTTTTTAATTAATAAAAAAAGTTAAAAAAAAGTGGGGGCCCCAGTGCAGCATCAGCACCACCTGGGAACTTATAGATGCAAATTCTCAGGCTCCACCCAGAACTACTGATTCAGAAATCTGGGTACAGGTGGGACCCAAGAATCTGTTTTAACAAGCCCTCCAGATGACTCTTATAGCCACTAAGGCTTGAGAACCCTTCCCTATGTTATCACAGCAGATCAGGATAACTGGTGGTCACAGAGGGGTTCATCTTTTCCCTGTTGCTAATAGGATTTATCTGTTTTGAAAAACCTGAATTTGAAACTCATATAAAGATGTATCAAAGAAAATAACAAGAAAATGGATAGCAAAGACTATTTCATATCCAGACTCATAAAAGTTCTATACTTCCACATCTCTTCTTCCCACCAAAAAAACCACCTTCGTTTACTTCTGACTCCTTAAGGATACAGTAATGGCATTTATAAAATAAATATATATATTTAAATTAACTATAATTAATTACAACTAGATAATCTGACAGAATAGACTGGGAGAAAAGAGTTCTGAGTTTTCTATTTCACTCTAGCTAGCATATGTGATCTATGCGAAAAAATCATGACTTGTTGACACAACGTGCCCAGCTGTCAAACAGCAATCTATTAACGGTGTTGTCCACAACACTACCACCTGGTTGAATGTACTGCTCCCTCCAGAACGAAGGGATGACTGAATTATTTTTCAAGTACTAGACAGAAGGTTGAAACCAAAACAAAGCCAGGGATGGGTGGAAGCCCCAGAAATGGAAAAGGAACGGTCAGAGTAAAAAGGAGACTTAGAACAAGGCAGTGTATTCTAATGAATATATAGGGTTTGAATCTTCTACTTTAAAAAAGAAAAACTCAGTTATTTCTCTCAAAAGGAAAGTAACTTCATACTGGCAAAGGAAACTGTTACTTAGCTGATCCTAAGAGAACTTGCAGTTAAAAAATATATAGAAAAGTTATCAAATAAATTAAATATCCTTTCCCTTATTAGGGGGTAAAAACAACCATTGAACCATCTACTCAGGTATACTCTGCTATGCAAATGGAAGAAGGCAGCTAATGTTAAGCCCTAATGAAGCAACTGTTCCTACGTTAGGCTAAAGCCTTTTAAAAATTGCGGACTTGGGGAGTTTCTTTTGCGGGGATTGTATTAATCAGGCTTCTCTAGAGAAACAGAACCAATAGGAGATATCTGTAAATATGAGATTAATAAAGGTGTCTCATACAACTATGAGAATGGAAGAGTCCTAAATCCATACAGCAGGCTGTGAAGCTGGTGGCTCCAATGAAGGGTCTCAACAAACTCCATAGGAGAGATTTTGCTGGCTGAAGAAACAGTGAAAAGGGGGTAAGGAAGACAGTGTCTATATTTTAGAACCACACATACTCTTTGAAACCAAAGGAAGAAAGGTTTATTTGATCTGGAACGAAATTTACTGCAGTGCATAATCTAACTCAACCTATCTGTATAGCTCATTTGAACAACTGAAACACAGGGAGCACCGAGTAAGAAAGAGGTCCTTTAATCCTGTATAGATTATTGTAATGCCTGGAAACATCCTAGAGTACATTAAGCAGATAATCAAAAAGTATTGGCAAGGTCCCCTGAGGGAGAGAAGAAAGAATAAGGAACTACTAAACCTTACCATCAGGGAATCCCCTGATACTGTGTCAAACTTTGGGGACACCCAAATCAACAGGCCATGCCCTTGATCACGAGGATTACTCCTATAAAGCTTCTGTAGGTAGCAGAGAAGCTTAGACTACCTATAGGCATGCCTAAGAGTTACTTCTGGAGGACCTCTGTTGTTGCTCAGATGTGGCCTCACTCTCTCTGAGCCCAACTCTGCAAGTGAAATCATTGCCCTCCCCCCTATGTGCGACATGACATCCAGGGGTGAAACTCTCCCTGGTGACATGGGAGATGACTCCCTGGGAGGAATCCAGCCCTGGCACTGTGGGATCAACAATTCCATCCTGACCAAAAGGGGGGAAAGAAGTGTAATTAACAAAGAATCAGTGGCAGAGAGAGTTCAGAATTGAGAGTCTACTCTGGAGGTTGCTCTTACACAAGCTTCAGGTAAACCTTGCTACCTATCATAACCTGCTAACCCTCAACCTGGACCATTCCAGCCAATCATAAAGAACATGTAGGGCAATACATAAGATTCCACAAGGGTTCCATGCACTAGAGTAACTTGCCAGAAACCTACAACCTCCAGATGGGTCCCTGGTCCAGATAAGTCCTGAAACCTAGCCCAGCCTCTCCAAAACATCAGGTAGCTGCATCTCCCTACCCCATATTAGTGACAGACCCTTTCAATATCAAAAATTTAGTACTGTCATAGCCCAAACAACCCTGAAGAGAGGTATGAAAAGATCAAAGGTGATGGTGGAGTTATACATAGAAGATAGGATTTAACAAATGAATATGAATGCTGAATGATTAAATCGGTATCTTTTTTAGTTTCCAAAAACTAAAATTGAACCCCTCACCATTCTTTTATTGTGGCTGAACTGGTCTGCTTTAGCGTATATAAAATTAAATATGATTTAAACTTTAATTTAAAAAATTTTAGAGCAGCTTGAAGTAAAAACCTAGAATTGTGAAATTATAACCCATGTCAAAGTCTAAAATATGTTCTACAACTAATTGTGGTGCTGTGCCTTGAATTTTATAGCTTTTTGTATATGTGTTATTTTTCACACACAAAAAAGGAAAAAAAGTCGATTGTGATGATAAAAAAATATTTAAGCCCTCCAGCTTCCTATATTCTATAGCAGCTAGAAGGAAAAATATGAGAGGATCATATGGTATCCCATGACAAACTCTGGGATCTGTCCTGTAACCACTTGTTGAAGAGTGCTTTGAAAACTATTCCTTTTTCATTTCTTTGCTTTGTATATATGTTATTTTATACAATAAAAAAAAGTCATAAAAAAAGAAGAAACAGCGAAAAAGCCTTTCTTCTTTAATAGTCTTCGACTGATTAGATTATCTCGCTTACAGGAGGTGCATCCTCAGATGATCGCAGATGTAATCAGCCACAGCTGCAATCAACTAACTGATGATTTAATAAACAAGCCTTCAGATTTATCAACCAGGCACAAAATATCTTTGTAGCAACGGTCAGGCCAGTGCTTGCCTGACCAGACAACTGGGCACAGAACTTGGCCAAGTTGACACCAGAACCTAACCATCTCGGGGGTTGTTTTTTCATAATTCAATTTAAACACTGGACACTTTAAAATGACTAGTATAATCACTATGAAGTTATTGTTCAAAATTGTAAATAAATAACTAGACAACTATGATGTTTTATTATTTTCTACACATCCCCATTAGTCCATTCTTTAAGAGTTCTGTGCTCCCCACACCATGTGCCCCCCCCAAAAAGAAAACATTTTAGTCCAGTTAAGGCTTGTAACACACTAACCATATCAAACTATATAACCTGCTTTACCTTGCTTCTCACAGCATTTATCCTTACCCCAAACACTGTAAAAATTGTATAAGAAATGTAGTCCTTTATGATTTTACTGCTGAAAAAACTACACATTTTTTCCATTTGAGGAAATGTGAGGGAATTGTAGAAACTTTTATCACTACCACCTTAAAAAACTGAAACCCAGCTGCAGTGGCCTAATGGCAAGATTGACAGCTCTGTTACTTTAGTTACTTCACAGCACTGTTCTCCAATTACAACAGGCCTCTTGACTCTGTGATGCCACCAACTATCAAGAGATCCATTATGATTCCAACAAATCCAAAATCTTTGAAAAATCAAAGAGGAAGTAATCGCTCAAATGAAATTACACAGATGTAAACCATGTTAATTGTACATCTGCCATGGTTTTAAAATTCTGTGGTTTCTTCCAAGATTTAAACTCAAGTCAATCTCTCCAATGTATTAAGATCAGCAAAGTTTGAATCTTTTGGTAGTAGCATAAGGCAGTGTCTGCTGAGGTGGATTCCAATGTTAAGTGAGCTAAACTTCTCCTGTAGGACCTTGAGAATATTTAAGCAGCAGTAAGATAAAATGAGGACCTGAGACCCTGAAGTATATGACAACATGGATGAACCTTGGAGGACATAATGCTGAGTTAAATAAGCCAGACCCAAAAGGACAGATACTGTAGAATCTCGCTTTTATGAATTTGGTAAAGGTAAACTCAGAGGCTTATAATATAGAGCACAGGGGACCTAGATAAACATGGAAAATAAACAAGAGGGAACAGATAGCTAATGAGGTTGAAAAATGAAAGGGAATGCACAGAAGTGGAGGCAACTCAACAGTGGGTCTATACGTGATATTGCCATATTGAAGGTGAACATGATTGAAAGGGGTTGTTTAGATCCATGTATCCAACCGATTAACATTACAAATATAAATATCAACAGTACAAATATAAATAGTTCTTACATGAACTACTTCAAAGATATGAATCTTGTACAAAGAGTAAATAATATCAGGGTATGGGGGAAACTACTATTGCATCCTATGACCTATGTTTAACAGGAGAACAACAGCAGTACCACAGTAATACCAGGGGCAAATAACTGGGGGACAGGTCAAGAGTTAAGGGGAGATTTGGATTCTCTATTTGGTGAGTGTGTGTTTATCAGTTGGGAGCAATGAAAATTGTCTAAAATTGAGGGTATAGATAACTATACAACTAAAATGAGGACTGTTGATTTTGAACATTATACATGATGCTGCTCAATAGAAGGAAGTAGATGAAGGATACACTGATTGAGAAGTAGAAGGGTGAACTGGTGAACTGCAGTGTACAAATATGATCAAATATTGTGTGGCTACACAAAGGAAGCCGTGAGGCATGCAAGGAGGTGAATGAACCTGGGAGACATCATGTTATACAAAATAAGCCAGAAACAAAAGAGTAAATATTGTATCATCTCTTTTAAAAAATAATTATGAGAAAATTGGGGACTAGCTTGTATGCACTTATATCACTCACATTTAGTCTGGAGCTATAACTGTTATTTCTAGATTTTGAAAGGCTACACTATGCATGTATAACCTGTTATTTCCTTGGAACTTTGGGTACCTGTGTGATACCTGAGACTCAGAGAGCAGGAGCTCTGAGGTCTCAAAATCAGCACTGACACATACAACAACTGTTAAAAAAAAAAACCGAAAAAGAGATCAGGTTTCAATTAGAGATAAGAACGAAGCCAACTAGGTCAGGACTATGGTAAATCAGCATACAGGGTTAGGGAGGATATTATCTGTATTTTAGAACTTCACCTACCCAATGAGACCAAAGGAAGAGAGGTTTATTTTACCTCAAATTTAAATTTTATGTAGCACATAATCTAACTCAATCTGTCTGGATAGATCATTTAAACAACACAAACACATGGAGCTTAATGTAATGCCCAGATACATCAGAGTATGTTGAGAAGATAATTAAAAAGTATTGGCAAAGTCCCTTGTGGGACAGGAAAAAAAAATATGTAGCTATTAAGCTTTACCATCAGGGAAACCCCTGAAACTGCCTCAAACATTAGGGACTCCCAAGTAAAGAGGCCTAGGCCTTGATCTTGAGGCTTGTTTTTATGAAGCTTATTTATGTAGTGGAGAAGCTAAGCCTACCTATATTTATGCCTAAGAGTTACTTCCAAAGGGCCTCTTTTGTTGCTCACATGTGGTCTCTGTCTAAGCACAACTCTGCAAGTGAAATCATTACCATCCGCACTGCATGGGACATGACATACAGGGAAGAAAGTCAACATGGCATATCCCCTGGCAACATGGTATATGACTCTCAGGGATGAGCCTGGCCCTGGCACTGAGGGATCAACAATGCCTTTCTGACCAAAATGGGGAAAAGAAATTGTTCTAGTTTGCTAGCTGCCAGAACGCAACACACCAGAGACGTATTGGCTTTTAATAAAAGGGGATTTATTTTGTTAGTTCTTCAGAGGAAAGGCAGCTAACTTTCCACTGAGGTTCTTTCTTACGTGGGAAAGCACAGGATGGTCTCTGCTGGCCTTCTCTCCAGGCCTCTGGGCTCCAACAACTTTCCCTGGGGTGATTCCTTTCTGCACCTCCAAAGGCCTGGGCTGAGCTGCAAATGCTGAGATGAGGAATGCTGAGCTGCTTGGGCTTTACTACCTTGAGTCTCTCATTTAAGCACTCACCAATTAAGTCAAACGTCATTCATTGCAGCAGGCACACCTCCTAGCCGACTGCAGATGTAATCAGCAACAGATGAGGTTCACGTACAATTGGCTCTTATCCACAGCAACAGAACTAGGTGCCTTCACCTGGCCAAGCTGACAACTGAATCTAACTACCACAGAAATGTAACAAAATAAGGTATCAGTGGTTGAGAGAGTTCAGAGTTGAAGTTATTCTGGAGGCTACTCTTTTGCAAGCTTCAGCTACATACTGCTATTTAACATGGTCTGCCAAACCCCAACTAAAACCATTCCTGTCAACCCTAAAGAACACTTAGGGATCTATATGAGATTCTACAAAAGTTCCATACACTATGATTACTTTATAGAAACCTACTACCTACAGAAGGATTCCTAAGTCAGATAAGTTCTGAAACCCAGAGGGACAAGCCTCCCCAGAACATCTAGTTCCATCCACCCATCTCTTATTATTGACACTCCTTTCCAATATGAAAAAATTAGAATAGGCATAGTCCAAATATCCCTAAAGACTGGGAGAAAGTTCAAAGGAGAAGGAGGAGTTATAACAGAAGAAAGGATTTAACAAATGCGTAGAACTGCTGAATCATATATTGATATTTCTTTTAGTCTCCAGTGTCTTACAGCAGCTAGAAAGTAAAACCTAAAATTGCGGAACTATAACCCATACCAAACTCTGAAATCTATTCTATAAGCACTTGTTACAATGTATTTTGAAATTTATTGCTTTTTTATAAACATGTTACATTTCACAATAAAAAAGTTCCTTTTTGTAATGAATAAGTATTTTGCTGGGACATAAAAAAATAAATAAAAATATAAAACTATAAAAATGGACCATCTGGGACAAAGGCCTGCTGGCATGAAATACCTGACAGAGGGACAGCTATCTCCTGGCAAGTGGAGGGGACAACCAAACTCCTGTAAACACTGGAACTCCAAAACAACTAATACATGAAAGCCCAGTAAAAGACAGAGGTCCAGAAACACAAGGAGAACCATGCACACTGTGATCGCCTTGGGCAGACCTTCCTGATACGAGAACTGAAGAGCAAGAAAATCTCTGTCTTATCACCAGCTGGCTACAAAACCAAGAAACAGACATCCCTGAGAGTAAATCCCAGAGTTAACATTTTAGAATGTTCAAATGTACAGTGTGCAACAAGAGTAAAAGACATATAAAGAAACAAGCAATGATGGCCAATACAAAGGAAAAGGATAAAGTTACAGAAAACAACAATGAAGAAGACAAGAGTGTGGATACACCATACAAAGCCTTTTAAAAAATTATCTTAAAATTGCTCAAGGAAATGAAGTACAGAGAAGGAACTAAAGGATATCAGGAAAACAATGAGTGAGCAGTATGAAAAACTTAGTAGAGATAGAAATTTTTAAAAAGAAGCAAATAGAACCACTGGAGCTAAAGACGACAATAAATGAAATGAAAAATGCCTGGGAGGGTTTCAAGAGGAGATTGGAGCTATCAGAAGAAAGAATCAGTGAACTGAGGACAAGACACTTGACATGAGTCAGATTGAAGAGCAGAAAGAAAAATGAAATGTTAAAGTGAAAACAGCCTATGATGGCTATGGGACATCGTCACACACACCAATATACACATTATAGGAGACACAGAAGGACAAGAAAGAGAAAGGGGCAGAAGGAATAGTCAAAGTAATAATCCCAGAGAACTTTCAAAACTTATCAAAAGAGGAAGAAGACCAGAGAACACCAAACAAAATAAACATAAGAAAAATACACCCCCCATCATGTATTAATTACACTATCAAATGCAAAGAACGAGAGAGTTCTGAAAGCTGCAAGAGAAAAGCAATACGTTATATACAAGGGAGTCCCAATCAGATTGAGTACTGATGTCTCATTAGAATCCACACAGGCAAGAAGACAGTCATGGACATACTTAAAGTGCTGAAGGAAGACAACTACCAGACATGAATTTTATATGCAGCAAGAACTCTCTTTCAAAAATAAGATGCAATTTGAATCCAACAGCACATTAAAAGAATTATACTCCAAGGCCACATGGGATTTATTCCATGCATGCAAGGTTTGTTCAACATAAGAAAATCAATTAATGTACTACACCATATCAATGAATCAAAGCGGAAGTGAGAAGACAGTGGTATGATATTTTTAAGATTCTAAAAGAGAAAAACTGCCAACCAAAAATTCTATCAGCAAAACTGACCTTCAAAAACGAAGGGGACATTAAAATATTTTCAGACAATCACTGAGAGAATTTGTGACTAAGAGACTGGTTTGCAAGAAATACTAAAGGGAGCACTACAACAGATAAGAAAAGGCAGGAGAGAAAGGCCTAGAGAAGAGTGTAGAAATGAAGACTATCAGTAAAGGTAAAAGAGAAAAAAAAAATTGATATGCCGTATAAAATCCAAAAGTCAAAATGGTAGAAGACAGTACAGCCTTTACAGTAATAACATTAAATGTTAATGGATTAATCTCCTCAATCAAAAGACATAGACAGGGAGAATGGATTTAAAAAAAAAAGGACCCATCTATATGCTGTCTACAGGAGACTCATTTTACACCCAAGGACTAAATTAGTTTGAAAGTGAAAAGTTGGGAAAAGATATTTCATGCAAAGAATAATCAGAAAAGAGCAAGAGTATATTTCTATACTAATACCTGACAAATTAGACTTCAAATGTAAAACTATTAAAAGAGACAAAGAAGGACACCACATATTAATAAAAGGAACAATTCAACAAGAAGACGTAACTATCATAAATATTCATGCACTGAGCCAGAGTGTTCCAAAGTACATGAGGGAAACACTGACAACACTGAAGGGAGAAACAGACATCCCTACCATAATAGTTGGAGACTTCAATTCCCTGCTTTCATCAATGGACAGACCATCTAGACAGAGGATCAATAAACAAACAGAGAATATGAATAACATGATAAAGACTTAAAGACATTTACAGAACATTACACCCCACAACAGCTGGGTACACATTCTTCTCAAGTGCTCATGGATCAATCTCAAGGACAGACCATACGCTAGGTAAAAAACAAGTATCAATAAATTTAAAAAGATTGAAATCATACAAAACATTTTCTCAGGCCACAATGGAATGAAGTTGGAAATTATTAACAGGCAGAGGGCCAGAAAATTCACAAATATATAGAGGCTAAACAACACACTCTTAACCGGTGAGTCAAGGAAGAAATTACAAGAAAAATCAGTAAATAGCTCAAGTCAAATGAAAATGAAAACACAACATATCAAATTCCATGGGATGTGCCTGGAATTTATCTGCATAAAGATTTCTCAATAAAAATATTTTAAAAAATAAATAACTGAGGACTTAAAAATATTCATGGGATGCAGCAAAAGCAGTGCTAAGAGGGAAATTCATTGCCTTAAATGACTATATTTAAAAAGAAGAGCAAAAATTGAGGAATTAACTGTTAACTTGGAAGGACTAGAGAAAGAACAGCAATCTAACCCCAAAGCAAACAAAAGGAAAGAAAAATGAAGATGAGAGCAGAAATAAATGAAACTGAGAGCATAAAAACTGAAGAGGAGGGAAAGGTACCTAACTTACTCTATGAAGCCAACATCACCCTAATACCAAAGTCAGACAAAGATAACACGAGAAAAGATAATTACAAACCAATCTCCTTAATGAACACTGGTGCAAAAATCCTCAACAAAATATTTGCGGATTGAATCCAGCAGCATATTAAAAGAATTATACACCAGGACCAAGAGGGATTTATTTCACGTATGCAAGGATGGTTGGATGTAAGAAAATCAATTAATGTAATAACAACAAATCGAAGCAGAAAAGCCACATGATTATCCCGATTGATGTAGAAAAAGCATCTGAAAAATATACCATCCTTTCTTCATGAAAAGGACAGGAATAGAAGGGAACTTCCTCAACATGATAAAGGGGATATATATAAGAAAAACCCAGTTAATATCATCCTCAATGGGGAAAGACTGAAAGCTTTCCCTCTAAGATCAGGAATAAGACAAGGATGCCCAGTCACCACTGTTATTCAATATTGTGCTGAAAGTTCTAGCCAGAACAACCAGACAAGAAAAAGAAATAAAAGGCATCTAAATAGGAAAGAAAGAACTAAAACTCTCACTGTCCACAGATGATACAATACCAAATGTCAAAAACCCCAAAAAACCTACAGCAAAGCTACTAGAGCTAATAAATGAGCACAGGGGTAAAAGATCAACACCCAAAAATCAGCAGTCTTCCTAAACTCTAGTAATGAGAAATCTGAGGAGGAAATCAAGAAAAACAATCCCATTTACAATAGCAATTAAAAGAATCAAATATTTAGGAATAAATTTAAGGATACAAAAGACTTATGTACAGAAAACTACAAAAAATTGCTAAAAGAAAACATATAAGACCTAAATAAAAGGAAGGGCATGCTGTGTTCATGGATTGGAAGATTAAATATAGTTAAGATGTCAATTCTACCTAAATTGATTTATAGATTCAATGCAATACCATTTTAATCCCAAAAACTTACTTTGCAGAAACTGAAAAACCAATAACCAAATTTATTTGGAAGGGCAAGGTGTCCCAATAGCTAAAAATATCATGAGAAAAAAAATGAAGTGGGAGGTCTCACAACACCTGACTTTAAAGCATATAACGAAGTGACAATGGTCAAAACAGCATGGTACTGGCATAAATACAGATATACTGACCAATGGAATCGAACTGCGTGTTCAAAAAGAAATGCTCTCATCTATGGATAACTGATGTTTGATAAAGCAGTCAAGTCAACCTACCTGGGTCACAGCAGCCTCTCCAATAAACTGGATATCCATATGCAAAAGAATGAAAGAGGATCCAATCTCACACCCTACACAAAAATTAACTCAAAATGGATCAAAGCCCTGACATTAGAGCTAAGACCGTAAAACTTTTAGAAGAAAATGTAGGGAAATATGTTTCAAATCTTGTAATAAGAGGCGGTTTCCTAGACCTTACACCCAAAGCATGGAAAAAAGAAATAGATAAATGGGAATTCTTCAAAATTAAACTTTGATGCATCAAGAATTTTGTCAAGAAAGTAAAAAGGCAGCCTACGCAATGGGAGACGATATTTGGAAACCACATATCAGATAAGGGTTTACTATCCAAAATACATAAAGAGAGTCTTCATTTCAACAACAAAAAGATAAATAACCCAAGCAAAAATTGGGCAAAAGACATGGACAGATACTTCTCAGAAGAGGAAATACAAATGGCCAAAAGGTACATGAAAAGATTCTCAACTTTGCTGGCTATCAGGGAAATGCAAATTAAAACTGCAATGAGATATCATATGACACCCACTAGAATGGCCATGATCAAAAAAACAGAAAACAATTAGTGCTGGAGAGCATGTGGAGAAAAAGGAACACTTATCCGCTGTTGGTGGGAATTTAAAATGGTACAACCGCTCTGGAAGGCAGTCTTACAGTTCCTCAGGAAACTAAGTATAGAACTGCCGTACTATCTAGCAATCATGTTACTAGGTATATAGTCAGAGTACCTGAATACACAACTATGTGATGATATTGTGAGCCATTGAATGCACAACATGAATGAAATATTTGTATGTTAAAAATGTACGTCTGTAGGTTAAGTTTTATCAATAAAAATATTTTTCTTAAAAATTATATTTTGGATAGTACATTACTTAATTTAACGCGTATGGTTAGAAGTACATGGAATCTTGACTAGGACATGAGATTTTGTTGGTTTGTTCAGGTTAGTGTGATGCTCCACTATATCCCAGAGTAATTTGAGCAGTGAATAAAGAAGTACTTGCAAAGTCCCCTTAGGGACTAGGGAGAAAGGAAGAAATATTCAACTTTCCCACACGGAGAGTTTCTAACACTCTCGCAAGCACTAGGGACAACCAAATCAACAGGCTGAGCCCTCCATCTTAGGCTTAGCCCCTATGAAACATTCCTGCAATGGACAGGCCAAGCCTACTTAAAATTAGGCTTAAGAGTCACCCCCACAAAACACCTTCTGTTGCTCAGGTTTGGCCTCTCTCTCTCTCTAAACCAGCTCAGAAGTGAACTCACTGCCCTCCCCCCTACATGAGACATGACTCCCAGAGTATAAATCTTCGTGACAACATGGGACACAACTTCTGGGATGAGCCAGGACCTGGCATTATAGGATTAAGGGAGACTTCTTGACCAAAACAGGGAGGAGAAAAATTAGACAAAAGTTGCAGTGGCTGAGAGATTTCAAACAGAGTCAAGAGGTTACCCTGGAGGCTAATCTTATGAGGTATATAGATATTCCTTTTTAGTTTATGATGTATTGGAGTGGCTGGAGGGCAGTACCTGAAACCGTTGAGTGTTCCAGTAGCCTTGATTCTTAAAGACGATTGAATAAAGATATAACTTTTACAATGTGACTGTATGATTTTGAAAACCTTGTGTCTGATGTTTCTTTTATCCAGGTTACAGAAAGATGAGTAAAAAAATGGGTAAAAAGTAAGTAATAATGGGGATTAGGGGCAAAATAAATTGGGTAGATGGAAACAACTAATGGTCAATGAGAGGGAGGGATAAGAGATATGGATTGTATGAGGTTTTTTTTCTTTTTATTTCTTTTTCTGGTGTGATGCAAATGTTCTAAAAAATGATCATGGTGATGAATACACGACTATGTGATGACATTATGAGCCACTGATTGTACATCATGTGTGGAATGTATGTGTTTCAAGATGTGTCAATAAAAAGCTTAAAAAAAAAATCAAGTGTCTATGAATAAATCTAATCAAGGATGTAAAGGACTTGTAAACAGAAAACTACAAACACAGCCAAAAGAAATCAAAGATCATTCTAAATAAATAGAAGGACATTCTGTAGTCATGGACTGGAAGACTAGATACTATTAAGACGTCAATACAACCCAATGTAATTTATAGATTCAATCCAATCCCAATCAAATTTCCAATAACCTTCTTTGCACAAAATGAAAAACCAATTATCAAATGTATATGAAAGGACAAGGGGCCCCAAATAACTAAAACCACCTTTAAAAATAAGAATGAAGTTGGAGGCCTCACACTTCCCAATCCTAAACTTATTACAAAGCCACAGTAATCAAAACAGCATGGTAATGGCACAAGGACAGACATATAAACCAATGGAATAGAACTGAAAGCTCATTAATCAATCTTCACATTTATGGTCAACTGACTTTTAACAAGGTGGCAAAGACCACTCAATTGGGAGAGAATAGTCTCTTCAACAAATGGTGCTGGGAAAACTGGATCTCCCTTTACAAAAAATGGAGGGCCCCTACCTTACAGTATAAACAAAAATCAACTCAAAATTAATCAAAGACTTTATCAGAGCTTGAACTATAAAACTCCTAGAAGAAAACATACAGATGCATCTTCAAGATCCTGTGTTAAGCAATGGTTTCTTAGACTTTATACTGAAAACACAAGCAACAAAAGAAAATGTAAATAGGGCCGCATCAAAATGAAAAACTTTTGTTCCTTAAAGGACTTTATCATGAAAGGAAAATGATAACCTTCACAATGAGAGAAAATATTTGGAAACCACATACTTGCTAAAAGATCAATATCCAGAATATATAAAGAAATACTTCAACTTAACAACAAAGAGACAAACAACCCTATTTTAAAACGGGCACAAGTTTTTCTCTCTAAGCCCAACTTCCCGAGTAAAATCATTACCCTCCCCCCTACATAGGACAGGGCATGCAGGGGTTAATGTCTCCTAGGCAGTGTATGGCATGACTCCCAGGGATGAGCCTGGTCCTGAGAGAAACTAGACAGAAGCAGACTCCTCCCATATCTGGGTTAAAGGCAGTTCCACCCACCCAGTCATCCAAATCAGCAATCTTGATTCTTCTTGCTCTCTTTCACCTCCAAATTTTATAGACTCTAGTTCCTAAATACCCCCAAACTCTGATACTGCTCTCTTCCAGTCTTTTATTTGTCCACGCCAACATCTTTTGTCCGGCACAATAAGACTTCCCAAATAGTCACTAGGCCTCCATTCTCTCTCTCCTTCCTAGTCTAAATTAACACAACAAAGCAAATTTTATCAAGTTGACTCCTTTACTTAATACCCTTCAGTGGCTCCCATTCCCACAGAAGAAAATCCTACTTCTTTAACATGGCATGCCCTTTATAATGAAGCCCTTCTACCTACTCAAGCTTACCCTGTACCACTTCTTCCTTACTCCAAAAATAATTTCAATTCTGGGTCTTTGCCACAAACTACCCTAACTGCAAGGAATGCTTTTCATGTCTATCCTCTCTTGCCATCCTCCTTGCAAACTTCTATTCATTTACTCATAAAAATTCTGTTTTTTTCTTTCTACTCAATGAAAATTCAATCACGTATCAGGTATAATTTAAGGAACTGGATATAATAATGAAGATGATTATATGATTCTAGGTCAAACATTTCTTCAGGGAGGTCTTCCACGTTTCCTTTGTCACCAATTTGGAACCCTGGGCCCTACAAAAACAGAATTGATCTCTTTCCTCTATGCTACCACATATACATCTAACTTTACCATAACACTTGATCATAACATATCATAATTATATGTCTCTCCATCATCTCCCACACTATATTGTGTCTTGTTCATCACAAGGGGCTAAAATATTAATTACCTTGACATACAGAAGACGCTGAATAAATATTTGTTGAATAAAATGCCATTTAGATGTCTACATAGGACATCAGCAACTAGAAATTACAGATTTCTACAATTCCATACATAGAGGTTAAAAGCCAAATGTCCACCAAAATAGAAAAATAACAGAAGGCCAGTTTGCCCGGCCAAGACATATTATAAAAGGATACAGATGAAAACAAATTCTTTATAATGATTTATGGTTTACATTGTGGTTAGATATGGTCTTTTTCTTACTGTTGCATCAATGTCACTTTCAGTGATATCTGTCAATAAACAGCAAGACAAGATCCCCCATAAGATCCTGGAATCCGACTATGCTGGTTTGAAAGGATGTATGTCCCCTAGAAAAGCCATGTTTTAATCTAAATCCCATTTCGTAAAGCAGAATAATCCCTATTCAATACTACATGTTTGAATCTGTAATTAGATCATCTTCCTGGGGGTGTAATCCAATCAAGAGTGGTTGTTAAACAGGATTAGGTGGCAACATGTCTCCATCCATTTGGGTGGATCTTGATTAGTTTCTCAAGTCCTACAAAAGAGGCAACATTTTGGAGAAAGGAGATTCAGAGAGAGCAGAGCAGAAGGACATAGCCACGAGAAGCAGAGTCCACCAGCCAACGACCTTTGGAGATGAAGAAGGAAAATGCCTCCTGGGGAGCTTCATGAAACAGGAAGCCAGGAGAAAAAGCTAGCAGATGATGCCATGCTCGCCATGTGCCTTCCTAGATGAGAGAGGAATACTGACCGTGTTCACCATGTGCCTTTCCAGATCAGAGAGAAATTCTGACTGTGTTCACCACATGCCCTTCCACTTGAGAGAGAAACCCTGAACTTCATCAGCCTTCTTGAACCAAGGTATCTTTCCCTGGATGCCTCAGATTGGACATTTCTATAGACTTGTTTTAATTGGGACATTTTCTCAGCCTTAGAACCATAAACTACTAACTTACTAAATTCTCCTTTTAAAAAGGCATTCCATTCCTGGTATATTGCATTCCGGCAGCTAGCAAACTAGAACACTGACCATTCAATTATCATCACAGTTAAGGCTTGCTGCAGCACAACTCCTCAGAGCTGGAAGGCAAGACGATACCAAATCACCACCACAGATGCTGCAAATGGTATATATTTTAAGACTGGAACACATTAACTGATTCACCCATGTGCTGGTGTGAAATGATGTATGTACCCTAGAAAAGCCATGTTTTAATCCTAATCCCATTTCGTAAAGGCAGCTATTTCTTCTAATCCCTATCTAGTATTGAATGCTTGAAACTGTAATTAGATCATCTCCCTGGAGATGTGATTTAATCAAGAGTGGCTGTTAAACTGGATTAGCAGGAGGTGTGTCTCCACCCATTTGGGTGGGTCTTGATTAGCTTCCGGAGTCCTATAAAAGAGGAAACATTTTGGAGAAAGAAAGAGATTCAGAGAGAGCAGAGCAGAACGACACAGCCACAAGAAACACAGTCCACCTGCCAGGGGCATTTGGAGATAAAGAAGGAATATGCCTCCCGGGGAACTTCAGGAAACAAGAAGCCAGGAGAAGAAGCTAGCAGATGACGCCGTGCTTGCCATGCGCGTCAAGCGCTTCCCATGCCCTTCTAGATGAGAGAGGAACGCTGATCGTGTTCACCATGTGCCTTTTCCAGATAAGAGAGAAACTCTGACGGTGTTCGCCATATGCCCTTCCACTTGAGAAAGAAACCCTGAATTTCACTGGCCTTCTTGAACCAAGATATCTTTCCCTGGATGCCTTAGATTGGACATTTCTATAGACTTGCTTTAATTGGGACATTTTCTCGGCCTTAGAACTGTAAACTACTAACTTATTAAAGTCCCCTTTTTAAAGCCATTCTGTTCCTGGTATATTGCTTTCCAGCAGCTAGCAAACTAGAAAACTGCAAATTGGCAGATAGGACCTGATCAAATAAAGGTCAACTTGATTTAGAAGTTAATAAAATCAGTTAAGATTTTAACTCAACTCAAAAGTCAGATTTTAACATACTTTTGAATGAGTTAGTTTTAAAAAGTAGAATAATTTCACTGAATTAAATTTTAAAAACTGAAGTTTTGCCCATTTGGAGACAACCTTTGGTATACTGGGTCAAGTTGATAATTTCCTCACTTCATGGCACACTATCATCAGATAGTGCAAAATCCTTCCTTTCATTTATTTATTCATTCATTCACTTATTTACTTCCTTTGATCCTCATATCTAGTCTGAGCTATACTCACCCCTTCAGACATTTAGACAGGGAATCACCATTTTAACTTCGTTTAATATATATTTTATTAATATATATTAATAAATATTATATATATAATATATATGTAAAATGTGGTCCACTGGCACTCAGCAACCATTCCCACCCCCACTTAGGTATCTTCTTCTATCACAGGAACTATGTGGCAGATTGTATCATTATTGGCTATTATTTACCTCCTCTTCCTGTAAGAGGCTTACATAGTAGAACCAACTGCCAGGTAACCTGCAGGGCTTTCCACTCTACTGACACTGAACTTGGCCATGTGATTTCCTTCAGTCAATGGAATATGACTTCTGAGCAGAAGCTTTAAAAGTCATTTGTTTGTCTACTCTCTTTCTCTTTCCCCCTGCCAAGAATAACATGACCCAGAAAAGAGTGGTTCTTCAGCCTGGGCCCCAGAATGAGATGACATATGAAGGAGAACCACAGAGAATTCTCAGCCACTAACATGTAACATGAACAAGAAATAAACATTTGTTGTTCTATAAACCCGAGACTAACACAGAATATAAACTTAAGCTAATTAATTATACTTCCCAATTAGATTCTACCAGTGAGACACATCAGAGTGAGATTTGGAAGGCCAAAATGAGACAAAGGACTATTGTTGCTGCTATAAGTCCTGGAAAATAAGATTTAAAGATGTGAGAGAGTTCATGGCATCCAAACTCCAAGTTCCAGGGTCTGGTCATTAGCCTCATGGATGAAGGAGGCATCCATAATGTAAGAATGGTAGCAATGGTGGCGGAGGCAGCTTTATGCCCCTGGAATGCAGCTTTAGCAGATTAGCCTCACTGACTTCTATAACTCCAACCTCTCCAATCATGTATAAAGCACCTAATTTCCTGCATTAAATTCCTTCATGCTTTGGCTATCTAGAGTGGTTTCCATTTCTTGCACTGAAGTGTAACAGATACACTATTTGGTGCTGAATAGTTCAAGGAAACAGACTCTCAAAAGCTGGGAAACTGGTTTTGGTTTTCTAATTTAGTTGGATTTAAAGGAAATGATGACATTGCCATCACTGGAAAACAGAATACTAGTAATAGTAATATGACATGTAGAAGCAGAGTTACTTAAATAATCAACTGAGGACACCAAGAATAAAGTTCTTATAGTGTGGCAGACTGCTTTGGTAGTTATGATGGAAATGAAATACAAGGACTAAGAATTAGACTGTCTGATTCTGATGACAGTGAAAAACTTAAAAGAAAATTATTAGGCTCAATAAAAAGAAGACAAAAGAGGATCCATAACTGCCAAAAATGAATCTCAATTCCTACAGCCACAGGACTGGTACAGCCAAAAATCAGAAACAGAGTAATCTTGCAGGTTACAGAATCATCATATAAATTTAATTAAAAGATGCATCTGGGGTAAGGAAGACATATTTTAGAACCGCATCTACTTTTGAGACCAAAGGGCTATAGCTTAATATAATGTCTGGATACATCCTAGAATATACAAAGCCAATAATCAAAAAATTTTGGCGAAGTCAACAAGGGGGAAAAGAGAGCAGAGATTAGTGGAACCTCAGTAACATAGGGTACAATCAGAAGTGGTCTAACACATATAATTAGTGTGAGGGGAAGGGGAGGAAAAATTGTGAAAAATGTAATTTTCAAAATTTGATGAATATTAAAACTCCACAAATCCAAGAAACTGAACAAACACCAAAAAGCATAAATAAAAAGAAAACCCTACAATAGAACACCACAATCAAACTGCTAACAACTTAAAGTGAAAGTCATGAAAGCAGCCAGAAAAAAAAAAGGACATTACATAGATAGGAACAAAGATAATGTCATAAACAACAGAAAGGCATCTTTAAAGTGTTCAAAGACAATCAAAACAAAACAACACAAAAAAGATTATCAATCTAGAATTCTATATTCAACAAAATTATTCTTCAAAAAAGAAAGTAAAGATTGTCAATCTAGAATTCTATATTCAACAAAATTATTCTTAAAAAAAGAATACTGACTACAAAGAAGCATGAAGGAATATTTTAGGTTGATGGAAATGTCTTCTCTTGTTGGGTGGTTACTGTTGGAGAAACAGCCCACCTTGGTCCTCTTGTACTCCTAGATGTCTTGTTTGAGTGTGCTAAGACTGCAAGATCCTAACCAACTACTCTTTTACCTGGGCCATTCTGCAGCTGGTAACCTTGAAAGATGAGGTAATATCTCCCTCTGGACAAAGAGCAGTCTTGATTACTGCTTTCTATAAAAGCAGTGGATTTCCCCAGCTTGATGTTCATCAGTTACAATACATAACCATGGTGAGAGCATTCATCTGGGCCATACTGTATCACCCCCATGGGACTTGGGGACAAGATGACCCTATGCTGATTCTCACAGTCTGCTGTACTGGGAATAATAAAGTCTTTTGTCTCTGACTTCTGCCACCATCCATGAAACAGTAACAGGCTAACTTTTAGCTTGCAAGGGGGGTAAAAATCAAATCCAAGACTCAACAGTTGAATGGATCAAACTGAACTGAACACCTAAAATAGGTATACATTTTTTAATGTAAGCAGAGGAGGAGATAAAAGGAAAAAGAGGCATAGGAAAAGGAAGGAGACAGATGAAGAGTAACAGAAGGAGGAAGAGGAAGTTCAGACAACAGAAACTGCTTAGTGTAAAGGAATGAATCCAAGACTTAACAGAGACAGGAAAATTACACTGGATTATATCCAACCTGTCACATACCCCTAATCTGTCCTCTGAGTAGGTCCTTCACCAAGGAATTAAGAAATATATTGGTGAGAAAAGCACCAGAAACCTTGAAAAACGCTGTCGGAGCTGCCCTTATAGCTCTGGGTTAAAGATGGGCAATAATACTACCATTTCCAGAGGCTCTTTCAGGGAAGATGGCAGAGTAGGGAAGTCCAGGACTCACCTCCTCCCAAACAGGTAATAGACAGACAGGAACTATCTGAAACAACTGTTCTGGGGCTTTGGAGGCCAGAGGAGCACAGTTCAAGCATCCAGGAAAGAGGGAGGAAGAGGCTGAGAAACTGCAGTAAAGAACTGTGTAATTAGTTTGCTCTGTGGTGGCTGCTGGCACCCATTCCCCACTCTCAAGGCAAGCCACATTGGGGTCTGGTCACTGGCTGGCTGCTGCAGACAGAGAGGGACATGGAAGTCCTCTTCCCCAAGAAGAGGGAAGCAGGGAGGCACAGACAAGAACCGACCACAGCTTTTGATCAGTAAATTCAGATCACTGGGTCCCAATTCCAAGCTATTTCAGCCTGTCCTAAACAGGAACAAATGTATTCACTGTTTCAAACATGCCCCACACAGGGGAAGAAGTGGAGAAGGATAGACAAAATACCTCTTTGGAGCTAAGAGGAACAGTTTGCTGAAGTGTGCCATCTACTTCAGGCCAGGAAAGAACAACTTCGGGGGGTTCATCAAAAAGGCTTCTGGTGTCTTTTCCAACCCTCTCCCAAGGGCTTTTTGGAGCTTGTTTGCACCCCTTTTGTGAGTTTCGGCCCCATTCTGGCTAGGAAATACTGACTTGGGGAAGTCCTCTCCAGGACGACCCTTCTCCCAGAATTTGCCCTCCAAATAGCTAGAGGCAACAAAGGGGGTTTAAAAATAACCACAGAGGCAAAGCAAAAACAAACAGAACAGATCAGGATTTCCAGAAAGGAACAGAGGAAAGGAACCTTTCTCCTGTGATGAAACAACAGCACAAATAGTACAATCTTAAAAATTGTACCACATATCCAGGGCAAGAATCAGATGAAGAACTGCGAAAATCTGATCAGTTAAACACAGGCAATTCTAAAGGTCTAGAATAAGTTGAACCAAGTGTCAAAGAAGAGCCCTAATACAAAACCAATCAACAATAAAACCTAGGCAAGAGAAATCAACTGACCTTCAGAGTGAACTCATCAAGATAATAAGATGCCTAAACATCAGCAAATCAATTACAAGTCATACTAAGAAACAGGAAGATATGGCTGAGTCAAAGGATCAAAACTTCAGAGGAGACACATAATTTGAAACTAATCAATGATTTTCAAACAAATATCCTAAACCAATTCAAGAAGATGAAGGAAAATATGGCTAGCTAAAGAGATAAAGGATATTAAGAAGACACTGGTTAAGCACTAAGAAGGATTTGAAAGTATAAAAAGAAATACAACAGAAATTATAGGGATGAAAGGCACAATAGAAGAGATTAAAAATACACTAGAGGAAAAAATATACACTAGAGGCATACCACAGCAGATCTGAACAGGGAGAAGAAAGAATCAGCAAACTAGAAGACAGGACTATCAAAATCCTATAGGCAGAAAAACACAAAGAGAAAAGAACAGAAAAATTTGAGCAGAGTCTCAGGGATCTGAATGATAGCACAAAGTGCACAAACATATTCATCACCAGTGTCCCAAAAAAAGAGAAGAGAAAAGTGGAAGAAAGACAATTTGAGGAAATAATTCTCTTATGAAAGATATAAATACAAAAAATAATAATAAAAAATAAAAATATAAAAAAGATACAAATATATATGTCCAAAAAGCACATCATACTCCAAACTGAAGAAAGAAACAGACATCCATAAAAATAGTTGGACTTCAATACACCACTCTCTTCAACAGACAGAACACCTAGACAGAGGATCAGTATGGAAACAGAGATTTTGAACGGCATGATAAATGAACTAGACCTAATATATACAAACCTTTGCACCCCCAAACAGCAGATATACATTCTTCTCAAGTGTTCATGGATCATTCTCCAAGATACACCATATGTAGGCTACAAAACAAGTCTCAATAAATTTTAAAATACTGAAATTGCACTTTGTCTGACCATAATGGGATGAAACTGGCAATCAATAATGGGTGGAAAACTGGAAAATTCACAATTACATGGAAATTCAACAGTACACTCATAATCAATGAGTCAAAGAAGAAGTTGCAAGAGAAACCAGTAAATATCTTGAGACAAATGAAATGAGAACACAACATATAAAAAGTTATAGTATGTTGTTAAGGCAGTGCTGAGAGAGAAATTTATAGCCCTAAATGCCTACATTAAAAAAAAAAGAGAGAGGGTGGTGCAACAGTGGCTCAGTGGCAGAATTCTCACCTGCCATCCAGAGACGCGGTTCAATTCCCAGAGCCTGCCCATGCCAAAAAAAAAAAAAAGATCAATAAAATTGACAAAATTGACAAACCCTTAGCTAGACTGACAAGGCAAAAAAGAAGATGAACATAAATAAAATGGGAAGGTGGACATTACTACCGACCTCACAGAAATAAAAAGGATCATAAGAGAAGTCTATGAACAAGCGTAAATTAGACAACTAAGATGAAATGGACAAATTCATAGAAACATACAAACAACCTTTACTGACTCTCAAAGAAACAGAAGACACACAGACCAATTATAAGTAGAGATTGAATCAGTCATCAAAAACCTCCCAACAAAGAAAAGTCCAGGACCAGATGGATTTACAAGTGAATTCCACCAATCATTCCAAGAAGAATTAATACGCATCCTGCTCAAACTCTTCCAAAAAACTGAAGAGGAGGGAACACTACCTAACTCATTCTATGAGGTTAACATTACCCTAATACCAAAGCCAGATGAAGATACTACAAGAAAAAAAAATTATAGATCAATTTCTCTTATGAATATAGATGCAAAAATCCTCAACAAAATATTTGCAAATCAAATCTAACAACACATTAAAGGATTATACACCATGACTGTGATGGTTTGAAGCTGTAGGTACCTCAGAAAAGATCATGTTCTTAAAGCTAATCCATTCCTGTGGGTGTGAATTTATTGTAGGTGGGAACTTTTCATTAGGTTATTTCAGTTCAGGCCTGCCCCAGATGGGTCTTAATTTTCTTACTGGAATCCTTTATTAAAGGACAAAAGATAGAGAGAAGGCACAGAAAAAAAGCCCGGAGAACCTGAGAGAGAAAAACACAGAAGCTCACAGAAAAAAGCCAGATTAACTGAAAGCAATGAAACCCAGGAGAAAAGGACCAGCTGACATCACCATGTGCCTGGCCAACTGAAAGAGCTGAGGATCACAGATAACCAGTCTTCAGAGAGAATGCATTGATCTGGACATTTTTATGGCCTAAAAACTTTAAGCCCGTAAATTAATAAATCTCCATTGTAAAAACCAACTCATTTCTGGTATATTGCATTTCATCAGCATTAACAAATAAAAACAATGAACAAATGAGTTTCATCAAGGTATCCAAGAGTAATTCAACACAAGAAAATCAATTAATATAATATTCCACATTAACAAACTAAAAGGGAAAAACTATCTGAGCATCTCTACTGGCACAGAAAAGGCATTTAAAAATCCCTACAAAAATCCAGCATACTTTCTTAATAAAAACACTTCAAAAGATAGGAATAGAAGGAAACCTCTTCAACATGATAAAGGGCATATGTGAAAAACCCACAGCTAATACTGTACTCAACAGTGAAAGACCGAAAGCTTTCCTTCTAAGATCTGGAACAGACAAGGATGTCCCTGCCAATTCTGTCACCACTGTTATTCAACATTATGCTAGCAATCCTTGCCAGAGAAATCAGTCAAGAAAAAGAAATAAAAAGCATCCAACTGGAAAGGAAGAGTAAAACTTTCACCATTTGCAGATGACATGATCCTATATATACAAAGTCCCAAAAACACTACAAAAAAACTACTAGAGCCAATAAGTTCAGCAAACTGGGGGGATACAGGATTAACACAAAAAAAATCAATGGTATTTCTACTCACTAGTAATGAGCAATCAATGGAGGAAAATCAAGGAAAAATTCCATCTACTAGAGCAACTAAAAAGAATCAAATAAATTTAACCATGGGTGTAAAGGACATGTACACAGAAAACTACAAAACACTGCTAAGAGAAAACAAAGGCCTAAATAAATGGAAGGACATCCTATATTCATGGATTTGAAGACTAAACATCACTAAGATATTTAGTCAATTCTACTCAAACTGATTTACAGATTCAACACAATCCCAACCAAAATTAAAACAGCTTACTTTGCAGAAATGGGAAAGCCAATTATCAAATTTATTTGGAAGAGTAACAGGTCCTGAATAGTCAAAAAACATCTTGAAAAAGAAGAATGAAGCTGAAGGACTCACACTTGCTGACTTTAAAGCCTATTACAAAGCTATAGTAGGGGGCAAACAGCACAGTACTAGCACAAAGATAGATATATTAAGCAATGGAATAAAATTGAAAGTTCAGAAACAGACCCTCTCATCTACAGCCAACTGAAATTTGACAAGGCTGCCAAGTCCACTCAACTGGACCAGAACAATCTCTTCAATAAATGACACTGGGAGAATTGGACATCTATATGCAAGAGAATGAAGGAGGATCCCTATCTCATACCTTATACAAAAAGTAACACAAAATGGATCAAACAACTAAATATAAGAACCACGACTATAAAACTACTAGAAGAAAATGCAGGGAAGCATCATCAGTACCTTGTGGTAGGCAATGGTTTCTTAGACTTTATACCCACAGGACAAGCAACGAAAAAAAAACAGATAAATGGGACTTCTTCAAAATAAAAACTTGTGTGTCAAAAAAAAAAAACAAAACCTGTGTGTCTGAAAGGACTTTGTGAAGAATGTATAAAGGCAACTTACTAAGAGAAAATATTTGGAAACCACATATCTGATAAGGGTTTAATATGCAGAATATGTATTTCCTACAATTCAACAATAAAAAGACAAACAACCCAATTAAAAAAATGGGCAAACGGCTTGAACAGACCTTTTTCCAAAGAGGAAATACAAATGGCTAAGAAAGGGCATGAAAAGATACTCAACATCACTAGCTATTAGGGAAAGTAAGTCAAAACCAACATGAGATACCATTTCATACCTACGGGAATAGGTACTGTTAAAAAAAATTACAAGTATTTACAATGATGTGGATAAACAGGAACACTCACTCATTGCTGGTAGGAATGTAGAATGGTACAGCACTGTGAGAGACAGTTTGGCAGTTCCTCAGGAAGCTACAGATAGAATTGTCATATGACCTAGCAATCCTGCTACTAGATACATATCCAGAAGAACTGAAAGCAGAGATTCAAATGGACATTCGCCCACCAATGTTCACAGTGACATAATTCACAATTGTCAAAAGATGGAAGCAACCTAAGTGTTCATCAACTAATGAATGGATAAACAAAATGTGGTATATACATATGATGGAATATTATTCAGCTGTAAGAAGGAATGAAATCCTGATATATGCAACCACATGGTTGAACCCTGAGAACATTATGTTGAGCGAAAGAAGCCAGGCACAAAAGGTCAAGTACTGTATGATCTCACTGATATGAACCAATTATAAGCAAACTCATAGAGTTAGAATCTGGAATGTAGGTTACCAGGTTACAGAATGGGGGTAGGGAATGATGAGCCGATGTTTAATTTGTGCAGGATTTTATTTGGGTTGACTGTAAACATTTGGAAACGGATTGTGGTAACAGTAGTACATTATTGTGGGTGTAATTAACAATGATGAATTATGTTTTTGAATGTGGTTGAAAGGGGAAGTTTGGGGTTGTGTACGATACTAGAAGGAAACTTGGAAGACAAAACCTAAACTGTGTAACACAGTGAACATTGTGGATGATGGACTGTAGTTAACTGTACAAATATGAAAATGTTCTTTCATGAATTATAACAAAAATGCCACTATTACAAGGTGTTAATAAGTGGTATATGGGAAAAACAGACCTAATATAAACTATGGACTACAGTTAACAGTGATATTTTAATATTCTTTCCTCAATTGTACAAAGGTACCACACCAATGCAAAGTGTCAACAATGGGGTATATGGGAATGTGGTATTCTTTACATGTCTTTTCTGTAACCTACAACTTCTCTAATTTTAAAAAAATTACAGTAACTTTTTAAAACAAATATGCTGTGAGAGATACCAAAGTCAAAGTACTACATATTGTATGATTCCATTTATATAAAATGGGAATATAAATAAATTTATAGAAACAATTGGATTAGTGATTATGTAGGGCTGATGAAGGATAGAGAGATTGAGAGGTGACAGCTAAGGGGTATGGAGTTTTTTTTTTTTTTTTTTTGGGGTAATGAAAATGTTCTAAAATTGGTTGTGGTAACAAATGTACAACTGTCATTATACTAAAGTCATTAATTGTATGCTTTGTATAGATTTATGGTATTAAATATTTCTCATTAAAACTGCATTGCAGGGGAAATCACTCGCTGACTTTGGTGGAACAACGGGATTATTAGAATGACAAAGAACACGCGGAAACACTTAATCCCCAGACATAAAGGGGACATGGTTATGTAATAGGAAGCAGGGCCAGAGTGGTCATCAGAACAGGTTCACTATCAAAGATCTTTCGCGATGGTTAACCTTGGTGTCTCACGAAAAACAGATGGTCAGTATATTAAGGTATTACCTGATCTCTACTATGGGAAGGAAAAACAAACAAGCAAAAAACTATAGGTGTATCAAATAGTGGCCTGACTTGGGTGGCCACAATGGAGAATCATGGCACTGCACCAGACCTAAGCATGTTCAGAGACACAAAGCCCTTGGAATAAAGGAGAGGATGGGTTCCACTGAGGAAGGACCCAATAAAAAGGCTTCAAGGACAGTTTGTATGGTATATGAATATATCTCAATAAAACTACATTAAAAAAAGGCTTGAAGAACATAAATTCATCCTCCTAGCCTTTTCTAAGAGAATGTACAGCTGTTTATTGGGGCCAGTGCAGCTGGGAAATAGAATCACTCATACTTCTCAGGGATTACTCCACTAACCCTTAGGGATCAGAATGTCACTGTGTTAAACCAGTTAGATCAGGAATTTATGGAAGTTATATGACAGATGGTGTTTGGGCCCAGTTCAGCTCAGAGTTGGCAAAGCAGATCCATGGACTCACCCTGTAATTTCCCCAATTCCTAAATACATAATTAATGACTTTCTGATTTATGGAGTAAAGGCTATCAGCATAGGGTTAAGTTCCCCTGGAATTCTCCCTTCCTACCAAAATAATAAACCGAAAGCAACAACATTTCCCTGTGGAACTGCAGAGAATTGTACCACCTTCAAAGACTTGTAACATACAGGGATGGTGATTTCCTCTGACATTCTGATTTCAACAGCCTATTTTGTCAAGGAAGAAGAGACAGGTCTTGGAGAATGACTGTGGATTATAGTGAATCACATCAAGTGGCGGCTCCAATTGTGCTGATGTTTCAGATACTGTCTCTTTACTGGGTCAAATCAACACCATCCCTGGCACCTAGTATGCATCCATCAAGGTCATAAATGGTGTTTTTCCCCTCTTCCAAAAACAAAGCCCGTGAGAAGCTGTTTTCACCTCACAGTTTAGAAGTATACCTTTACTGTCACAGTTTAGGGTTATATCAATCAATGCCTCAGATGTCTTTGGTCTATAGGGACCTTGAACACCTCACCATGCCACATGTCCATTACATTATTACTTTCACGAGCACATGTAAGTTTTCCTATATTTCCATGTCCCTACTAACAATCAGCATTCTCCAGCTTCTAGTTTTTGCATTCTAACAGATAAAAAAAGATATCCATAACTGCTTTTAATTTCTTCCCATTATTGTTTTCAAACATCTCCCCTACACCTGTTAGAATACCCAACTCTGTAAACTACTTATTAATATCCTTTGCTTATTTTTCTACACAGGTTGCTGCCCTCTTCTTGTTGATATGTAGTCAAATATTGTATATATACAATACATGTTGTGTACAATACAACAAATATTGTATAGTCTCAATATTTATCCTTTGTCAATTTTAGTATTGCAATTATCTCCATTCATCTGTCTTCTGCTGAATGAAAGCCCTTAATTTTTATATAATCAAAGTCATTAATCTTTGGCCTGATAAGTTTTTGAAGCTTTTAAGAAATCTTTCCCTTTCTCTAGGGAAAAAGCTTCTTCTACACTGCCTTCTATTAACTTTACAGTTTTCCTATGAAAAAATCCTTAATCTATTCAAAGTCCATCCTGTTTACGTTTAGGTTTATTTTTTTCTCCATGTAGTGAGCCACTTTCCCTCACACCATATGACTCCTTTCTCCAGTGATTTAAAATGCCACTTTTATCTTAAGTTCCTGAATATACATAAGGTCAGTGACTGCATTTTCATTTGTTCCACTGATTATTTTTCCATCCTTGTACTTGTACCACAGTTTTAATTTCTACAGTCTTGAAATATTGCCTTAACTTCTAATAAGGTAAGACTGCCAAAACAAATTTTTAAGACAGACTTAGCTGTTCACAAACTTTATCCTGCCATATAAATTTGAGATTTAGGATGGATTTATTTATCAAACAAACCAAGCAGAATTTTGATTGTATTATAACTGAACAGATTAACAATAGAGAAAACTGACATCTTTATAATAAATAATCCTATCCAAGAGCATTGTAAGTTTTTCTATTTACTTAAGATTCTCTTCTAGTTCCTTCTTAAAGTTTTCACCTTAAAAGTCTTGTGTAGGGGGTACGAGGTATTTCAGTGGTAGAATTCTCACCTGCCATACGGGAGACCCAGGTTCTATTCCCCGCCCATGCACTTCTCAAAACAAACAAACAAAAGAAACCAACAAAAACAAACAAAAAAATACCCATAACGGGATATTCACATGGAAAAAGAATGAAATGTGACCCCACCATACAGCATATAAAAAAAAAAGTCTTGTGTATTCCTCAGTTAATTCCTGCATACCTTATAGTTTTATTGCTATTATCATGCACAATATTTATGTTTGATGACCTTTACAGGTGGTTATTGCTACTGTAGTAAATGCTATTAATTTTTGAAGACAGATGTTAAACCCAGCAATCCTGCTACATTCTTACTAGTTCTCATAGTTTCTCTATTGATTCTAATGGTCCCTCCAAGTAGGTGATCATATTATGCAAATAGTGAGTTTATATCTTCCCTTCCAATCTTTATACCTCTTACCGTCCCCCTTTAATAACATCAGTTAGGACCTCTTTTTACCATGTTATACAGTAGTAGTGATGGGGGCATCTTTATCTTGGTCTCAATTTAAAAGGGAATGCAGGGCAGGCCACAGTGGCTCAGCAGACAGAGTTCTCACCTGCTATGTCGGAGACCTGGGTTCGATTCCAGTGCCTGCCCATGCAAAAAAAACCACAAAAAATAGCATTCATCTAAAATTAAGTATTATTATTGTCCCTAATCCCTGTAGGTTTTACCTAGTTATCTTGTACCTCTAATTTGCTTAGAGTTTTTATCATAAATAAATATACATTCTTACTGATTCTATGGTATCAGTTTAGAATTAGGATTTTTTGGCTTTAATCTAATGATATAAATTACATTGATAGGTTAAAAGATGTTGAACCATGCCTACATTCCTAGAACAAACCATATGGATTATGATTCTTTAAGACACTGTTGGATTTGATAAGCTAATATTTTATGCAGGATTTTCATATCTATGTTAATAAGAGAAACAGGCCTGCAATCTTCTCTTACATTATCTAGTTTTAAAATCTAGATTTCACTAACCTCATAAAGTGAGCTGGACTTCTTTTCTTTGTTTTTTTCCTATTTCACAGAACAACTTGTAATAAGGAACAGCATTATTTAAAAGTTCAAAGGAACTCACTTATAAGACTATATAGGTCCTAGGTTTGGTTTTGTTTGTATGCTGTAAGGCAGAGTTACATTTCATTCTTTTTCCATGTGAGTATCCCATTATTGCAGCACCATTTGTTGAATTTTTTTGTTTTTTGTTTGTTTGTTTGTTTGGGGGGGAAAGTGCATGGGTCAGAAATCGAACCCAGGTCTCCTGCATGGCAAGAGAGAATTCTATCACAGAACTATTCTTGCACCCCCAAGTCCTAGGTTTTTGAAAGGGAAGGTTTTCAACTGCAACTTCAGTTTATTAAATATTTGTTAGCTCAAGTTATGTATTTCTTCTTCTACCATACTCACAGTTTTATTTTTCAAAGAATTTATACATTTCATCAAGGCCCTCAACTTACCCTATTACAGTTCTATGAGAGCTCTGTCTAGCTTATTAACCTTTTTCAAAGAACAATCTCTTGCTTTGGCAAATCTTTTTGTTCTCAATTTCACAATTTCTGCCCTTAGCTTTACGCTGTTTTTTGAACTCTTCAAATGTACTTTAAACACTAAAGCAAGCTTCTTTCAGCATTTAGGTGATTTACTGTGCCACTGTGAACAAGGTCTGGCTTCACAACATAGTCTTCAACACAGAAATTATACAATATAAAACATTCTCAGGCACGAATAGGGTAAAATCATATAAAACTTACCCACCATAACTATATATGAATGTCTCTGACTACAGCAGAATCTTCAAGGCAAATAACTAAAGGTTATGTACTGTTTACACACACACACACACACACACACACACAAAACTGTGTAAGAACAGTGGAAGGCTAGGACTATAGGACTACATAATCTGAAACAAGGCAAATATTTTCTCTCCACAGACAACTGGACAATTACTGCTACAGCTCAATAAAATTAGTAACTAGAAAGGAAATCTCCAGTTGCTTTACCAGATGCCATTCAAAACAAAACAAACTAGGAGTTAGTAACAGGACAGAAAAACCTGGCTCTGACTGCCACATTCAGTTTCTCACACACCCATATACACACACAAAATCTCTCAAAGCAAAACACATTTCTTTTCTTAGCTGTGGAAGTACATATTCTGGTTGGGGCCAGCTTCAGATTACAAAAGAGACGTTGGTCTTAAATCTTTCTGCCTGCAATTGAGCTTTAAGGCAGATCACTATCATAAAAAAGTTCGACATTCAACAGAACCTTGGGTTTGGAAACATGGTGAATGGCTTATTCTATAGAGTGCAAACTCTGAAAAGTGATTTTATATATTATTAGGCTCAAAACGGATGTCTCATCTCCCACTGCATTGGTGCTACTCAAGGAACAACTCATATATTTCCCTATCCTGATGGAGATGGTAGACACTGGAGCAGGGAAAGAACCGGTGTAGATATAGGTCAACTTCCTAATTCCTGTTTAACGCAAATCGGCTAAAAGCACGAGAAAACAAGTTGCCAGATCTCCTTTCTAGATCTCTGGCTTCAACAAAAGACTGAAAGCCTCTCTACCAAAACTCAAGCAGCCTTATCACCATCACCACCACCACCACGACCTTTGAGAGTGAAACTTTAAGGGGGGGTGGGGGTGGCGGGCGGACAGAGAAGAAAAGAGTAAGAGTTTCCTAAGGCTGACACGCAGCCAGTTGTGATAAGGATCGTGTTTATAGGACTTTAGGGCTGTGCGTGTACCAGGCTGCTTCGCTAGGCCAGGTAATAGGAGCTACGGCTGCTCTGGCTCCGCCCGCAGACACCCAACGCGGGGAGGAGGTACGGAGAGGAGAGGAGAGCCCCAGGCCTGAAACAAAGGAAACGGGCTGCTTCGGGGGGTGTGGATTCGGCGTCCGGGTGGGGAGGAGAAAAACCAAGGCTGCTGGGGAAAGGCTGGACTCACAGAACTTGGAAGTGGAGGTGTTGATGTTGATGGTAGAGCTGGGGGTGGGGGCGGGGGCCGCCTTGGCCACGGCCGCGGCCGCGTCGCAGCTCTTCAACATCATGATCACCCCATTGGCCTCCGGAGGTGGCGGCGGCCCCATCGAGAGCCCCTCCTTGGGGCCTTTCCTGTCCACGGAGACCGCGGACACCGTCAGCAGCTGCCCCCCCGAAGGCTCTCGGACAGGGGCTGGAATCGACGAGGGGGGCGGCGGGGGTAGCGGAGGCTGCCGGAAACCGTCCACTGCGGCCTCCCAGTTGTTGTGGTTCTGATCGTCCATCATCGCCTCGTAGCTGCCCCCCTCCTCCTCTTCCATGCTCTCCTCCATCCTGCTGGCCCCGGCACCCGCCCGCCTCACAGACACCTGCCGCCCGTTTCAACCCCGGGCCAGGGGCACCGCACCCTCCTCGAGCTCACATCGCCGGTGGCGAAAACTGGCGCCGCGGGGAAGGCAAGGGCCCACCGGAACTCTCACTGCCCGCTGGGCCGCCTGTCTCATGAAACGGGGTTGACGACGGTGGGCGCTCCCTGGCTCGCGTCTGGGAGAGGCAGCCGTAAGGCGCCGGCGCCCCTCACGACATTTTTCAGCAGCTTCCAGCAGGCAGTTGGAAAGGGTAACTGGGGGAGCGGCCAGAAGGGCACGTGGTGCGAGGGACTAGCGGGGAGAAAGTAAAACGAAACGGGGCGGGAGCTATGAGTCACCCCGACGCAACCGGGCAGAGGTTCACCGCGCCTAATGTGGCCCGGTGCTGGGAGGGGCGGAGCGAGGGGTTCGGAAGAGCAGTCGTAGTCCCAGTTCCCCGGCCTGGCCCTACGTGATAAGGGTGTCTGCTTGCGCAAGCGCGTTCTCGCTCAGGTTTCCAGGGCGACGATGAGCCTGGCGGACAGAGGAAGCAGCGCGCAGAGCCCCGGGCCATAGCTCTTGGCACTGGCCACCCCTGCGGTGGTGTTTTCCTCACACCTGCTGCGTCTGCTACTCTTCGCACCGCAGAGGGCCTCGCAGCTCTGGCCTCTACCTGAGGACGGCTCCTTGCTTGGACCGCTCCGGAGGCCCGTTCTTGGCCTTCGCTGCCCAAACCCTCAAAACCGAGGATGAAAAGCGAAATTGAGTAGGTTGGCGAAAAAAGTAACTGAGTTGACTTGATACTAATGGATTTTTTTTTCATTTCCGTACTCCCTCCCCATTCTTTTTGGCCAGAAATCCAACTTTTTAAGAAATACCAAAATTCTTGCCCTGTTTTACAAGTCTGACTATAAATGGGAGATTGTCTGCAGGACCAAAGAAGAAAGATTATATAACTATTATTTATTTGATCCGTGACATTGCAAATGTGCATTCTCTAATTACAGCCAAATAGTGGTATATTATACAAGAATATAATAATTGTTTATTGTGGTGCTCATAGTTGTTACTGGTGACAGGGAAGTTTTCTAAAAGACCATTTATAACATTTAACTAGGTAATCCTTATTTCCATAAGATAAATAATGTGTGAAGAATCACTTCATCCTCTGAGAAACTGTGGCCTCTGATGTTCTTCAGTGCTCACATTTGTTTCAGCTTCTCTACATATATTCTGCACTAAATCTAATTGCTGGAATGTTTTTACCAATCACTTAGAATGATTTTTCAGACAATGTTGCCTCATATTAATGGCATGCATTTTTTTTTTAAATCTCACATTTAAATTCTCTGAAAATAAACTTATTCTCTCACTCGAACTTTTGGGGAATACAGGAAAAAAGCATTTTTAAGTGAAAGAGAATTGAGGAAAATGGTGGAAGGGGTTGGGGGATGTAAACTTAGACTTCTATAGCCGGCAAAGGAAAGATGATAGAAAAACAGACTATAGTCTTTTTTCAGACAAGCCACTGATAAGAGTCTGTCATTCACAAACGTGTGTGTGTTTATGTTGACTAAAGATATAGAGTGGTCTGTACATAATGATAAAAGGTACAATGCACAGGGAAGACACAAGAATTGTAAGTGTGTATGTAATAACATGACCACAAAATAATTCAAGCAAAAATTGACACAACTACAAGAAGAAAGAGATCTACTGTCAGAATAGGTAATTTTAACATCTCTAATAAATCGAGGGAACAGAAAAATCATTAAGGGATTAGAAGATCTGAATAACACAATTATCAAGCTTGATCTAATGGACATATATGGAATATCGCACTCAGCAACTGCAGGATGAACATACTTTTCAAGAACATGTGGAACATTTACAGAAATTGAACACACTGCATCATAAAGCAAGTCTCTACGTGTCTAAGAATTGGTCTCATAAAGACCACATTTTCTGACTACTACATAAGTAAGTTAGAAATCAATGTCCAGGAGATAACTAGTAAATCCCATATTTCCAGAAATTAGAAAACACTTCTAATCAACTCATCGGCCAGAAAAACATAATGGAAATTAGAAAATATTTAGAACTGAACAGACTGTTACTACAATAGTGTCCACTATTTGCCCAAGTACTTAGTCCCTTCCTCTTCCATTACCTAACCTCATCTCAACCTCTTCATTCCTTCCCACCATAAACACCTCCCCCTGATGAAAGGCAAAATTGTGTATGTTACTACCATAGTAGTATGTTACTGCCATGGTAATAGTAGTAGTAGTAGTATGTTACTACCATAGTAATAAAACTTTTATCCTAGTAAGATCTACTCCAGGGTTTTTAACCCAGCACGCTAGTATACACTGAGCCCTTCATGTGTGCTGTCAGATTCAATCAATAGAGTTTCATTTTTGCTGTAATTGATTAAATACACTATTATGACAAAATCTAACAATAGTTGGACCAAAGCAGTCATTGACAGGGAAGTACTTGCTATAATTAAGAAATATCACCTGCTGAGGGAAACAACATGAACATAAGTGATACCTGATTGATTTTACAGGCATTGTAAGACATTATTATATTACACTTTAAAGCACATCATTGGATTTTAATGGTCATTAACTTGAAATCATTAATGAAATGTTCTGGGATTTGGGCAAGGGAATTAACCTTATTTTCAACCACTGACCCAACACTGGACAGTTAATAACACAGGTAAATAATTACTACAACCATACATGGTCACAGATATTAATCTATATGTGTTTGGTTTTTTGGTTTGTTTCCTTTCCCCACTACGCTATAAGTTTCATTAGAGCAGGATAAATATGCATAAAATATATGTGTGTGCTTGTATATGTAAAGAAAAGACTAATTTAAAATATCAATACCAATTATCTAGGGGTAATGGAAATATGGGTTGCTAAAATCATCTTTGCATCCTTTAATGTTTTCTATGTTCCCTACAATGAGCATGTGTTATTTTTATAATCAGAAAAAAATTCCAAACCTTAAAGGTTAAAAAATCAACAACATTAAGGAATTATGACTTGGGATTTTGTAGGTTAGAATGTTTGTTTTGGCCCCCAGAAACAGAAATCCCAAGTAAAAGTTACTTAAAAATCCAGGCTATTCATTGGCTCACGTGACCCATGAGGTCTAGAAAGGACAGAAGTGAGGTGTGGTTTGGTCGGGGCTCCAGCTCTGCTTCTCTGTCGTGTTCTTAGGCCAGTGTGGCTAGGATGGTGATTGGGAAAGGCTTTGCCACTAAGAATTTAGTGTTTCTATGACTTTAAATATCTAATGTCAGTTTTCCTGTGAAATATTTCATTACAATTGTTCAATATTTTTGAATGAAAAAAAATACATGCTACCTAGACTACCTATAGGCATGCCTAAGAGTTACTTCTGGAGGACCTCTTTTGTTGCTCAGATGTGGCCTCACTCTCTCTGAGCCCAACTCTGCAAGTGAAATCCTTGCCCTCCCCCATATGTGGGGCATGACATCCAGGGGTGAAAGTTTCCCTGGTGACATGGGAGATGACTCCCAGGGATGAATCCAGCCCTGGCACTGTGGGATCAACAATTCCATCCTGACCAAAATGGGGGAAAGAAGTGTAACTAATAAAGTATCAGTGGTAGAGAGAGTTCAAATAGAGTCAAGAGGCTACTCTGGAGATTGCTCTTACACAAGCTTCAATTAGACCTTGCTACCTATCATAACCTGCCAACCCCCAACCAGGACCATTCCAGCCAATCCTAAGGAACACCTAGGTGAAATATATAAGATTCCACAAGGGTTCCATGCACTAGAGTAACTTTCCAGAAACCTACACCCTCCAGATGGGTCCCTGGTCCAGATAAGTCCTGAAACCTATCCCAGCCTCTCAAGAACGTCAGATAGTTACATCTCCCTACCCCATATTAGTGACAGAAGCTTCCAATATGAAAAATTTAGAATGACCATAGCCCAAACACCCCTAGAGAGAGGGATGAAAAGATAAAGGTGATGGTGGAGTTAAACAGAGAAGATAGGATTTAACAAATGAATATGAATACTGAATCATTAAATTGATATCTCTTTTAGTCTCCAGTATTTTAGACCGGCTAGAAGTAAAAATCTAAAATTGTGGAATTATAACCCATGTCAAAGTCTGAAATATGTTCTACAACTAATTGTGGTGCTATGCTTTGAAATGTATTTTTTTTTGTATATATGTTATTTTGCACAAAAAAAGAAGAAGAAAGGTCGATTGTGATGATAAAATATTTAAGCCCTCTAGCCTCCTATATTCTGGAGCAGCTAGAAGGAAAAATCTGAGAGAATCGTCTGGTAGCCCATGACAAACTCTGGAATCTGTCCCGTAACTACTTGTTGAAGAGTGCTTTGAAAACTATTGCTTTTTTATTTCTTTGCCTTGTATATATGTTATACTATACAATAAAAAAAAAAGTTAAAAATAAAAAATGCATGACTAGTGACAAAGACTATTTTCCCCTCTTGATCAAACTGCTGGCCTTTCCCCTCTCCCATCGTGACTACCTTGAAACTAACCTCGCAGCTGTGGGACTGCAGAGAAAACAACTACAGAAAAAGACTGTAAACCACCGGGGGGTGGGGGTGGAGAGGCATGGGTGGAAGACAACTTCAGATACTAGCTATCTCAAGTTATCAACCTAGCCCCTGCCCAACCTCTCCCTCACCCATTTCCCCTACTAGTACTTTCCTGCCACCCTTGTCTTAACTATAAAACTCAACCACCTCCTGCATTCCTAGGAGTTGAGTTTTCTAAACTCTCGCCCCTGCTTTGGTAGCCGTGAATATGTCATCCTTACTTGTTTCACCCTGTTTGGTGCAGCTAATTTCTTTGATACCAGATTAATTCTACTAGACATCTTTTTTCATATCTTTTTTTCTAATTTAGTCATTTCTTAAAACACAATCTGTACTACAAGATACTTTTTTTCCCCAAGAGAAAGCAAAGTTTATTGCCATTTTTATATCTTTTCATCAATCCTACCCACCTAATTCTTGCACTGTTGTAACAGATGAAATTTCCCAGAGGTGAGCAGTAAGAGGAAAAAAGAGGATGGAAAAAAATGAAAATACCCACAAACCACACCTGGCTTTCCTGAACAGACAAGTAAGAACTAATTGAATCAGAGAAAATTGTAGTGAACAACATACCAATACATATAGATTTATTTTAACTGCTATTTCATTTTAAAGTTCATATTAATTTTGTGAAGGCGTTAGCATGGAAAATTTTAAACCTTAACTTTTTTATGGCGCTAAAGAAAAGCAATATTAGGATAGTGAAGAATGAATACTTTTAACCTCTAGAACATCATAATTGTAACAAGGTAGCATTTGACAAAGAAATGATTTGTGAATGTATAATGCAATTGGAAGTCTGAGGGCAAAGCTAGTGGTTCTTGATTAGAAGGTAAAAGGATGAGACACATGTAATTAAGCCTCAATAAGTCACCGAAATGACTGCTTACACTGAAAGGTCTGTAACTACTGGGGGGGGGGGAGTATCCTCTGTTCCGTATTTCTTTCCATGGTGGGTTTTGTTCCTTCCTTTTACATCTTAGCATCTGAATCCTAAATTCTATCCTAGCAGAGGAACAAAGATTCTCTCAGTAAACCTGAGCTGAAGGAAATGAATATAGGCTGAAGGAGGCAGTAGAAAAAACCATTTTCCTACAAGCACCCTGTGGCAGGCCTATCCCTTTCATTTGGTCATTCACAAATATTTCTGTGTTCAGGCACTGTACGGGGGCTACAAGAGTGAACAAGACACAAATGGCTTCTTCCCTCATGGAGTTTCTATTCCTTTTAGGTATCAAATGTTAAAAATTAAGCACAAGCAAATGTTCAAAAAAATTATGATGATGAATACACAACTATGTGATGAGTACACAAGTATGTGAGCCATTGATTTTACTCCATGTATAGAATATTTGTATGTAAGAATGTTTGTATGCTTGTTGTTTACAACAAAAATATTTTTAAAAAAATGAAGCACAGGAGCCAAAGCATAACAAGCACTGTGAGGAAAACACTAGGTACTCCAAGAGTGCACTACAAATAAGACAATTTTACTTTGAGGGGTAAGGGAGAAACTCTCTAAAACAGGGCAGTTCTGCTAAAATGAAAAAATGAGTGGCAGTTAGCCAGACAACAAATTGAGGAGAGAACATTCCAGACAGAAGAAATAACACGAGTGAAGGCATTTGACATCATCTAGGAACTGAAGGTAAGGTTCTAGGGTAGTGAAGAGGAAGAAAGGGGGCATGATATACAGTGGAAAGGTGGGAAAGGACCTTCCCTTTAAGTCCTGTTGAGTTTGCATCTCATTTTTAACAGAGACCAGTTGGGGGTTACGGCGATACTTCAAATAAGAGGACAATGGTAACTTGCACTAGGGCAGTGGAAGTGGACATAAAAGTGTCAAACTAGAGATGTATTTTGAGGTTAGAATTTACAGGACTTGCTGATGGATTAAATACTGAGGATGAGGGAGGGAAAAGTTTAAAGGTGACTCAGCCACTCTGGTACAGATATAAATAGAAGATCACATCCATCCAAAGCTGGGGTTTTTATCAGATGCAACCAAGGAAAAAGAGTTGGGTGAATGTTGGGGATAATGAATCGGCCATGGACTCCAAGCTGGATGAGGACAGATGGCAAGGGAAATGATAGACTTGTTTATGGATGAGAGGTCTACATGAAGTCGAAGAGCTACTGCAGCAGGTATCCTTAAGCAAGAGAACTAGCAGGATAAGTCATAACGGAAAGCGGAACATTTGAATTAGTGATTTCAAAGATGATGCAGTTGCTGCTAGTACAAGACCTACAGTGAGTGTAGTATTTTTATTTTTGTTTAGCTCTCAAGCACCTGGATTTCCTTACTGTTCGGACACATTCATATTCTGTGAGCTTTGGTGAGAGGCCAGGCCCCACCTACTGCTGCGCAGGAAGCCAAAGAGTGCCAGATAGTCCCTCTTGCCACAAACTATCATCATCGAGGGAACTTGACTTAAGATTAGGCAGTCAGACTTTTCTGCCAAAGAATTTGAGCCTCCAGAGAGTGATGCAAAGGCATGGGAATTGCTGAACATAATTCATGACATTGCAAACTCAAGAGTCTCACAGTGAGGACAGCACTAGGGGCAATATGTTTGACAGACCCTTTTGGTATGGCCTCACCTGCATTCTCAGCTGCCCACCTTCACTGAGTTTCTGCCTGCATTCCAGGCCAGGTTCCCCAACATTCTTGTTGATTTCTGTGTGCTATGCAATGTCCTCATCTACTTGAATCAAAGTTGGTTTCTGTTATTTGCAACCAAGAATATAGAGTGATATAATAGGACTGTGGGAGTAGTCAGCCAAGATGGAGAGGAAGTGAAAATCCCTACAGGTGATGAGACCTCACCTCAAAAGAGACGATTATCTCGAACTCCACAGTTTAGAGGGCCCTGCATATCACACACATGGACAGACAGACAGACAGACACACACGCACACACACAATTTATTCAAGGACTTATGACCACCTCTGCCACCTGGGATTCAACAGTTAGCTAGTACAGCACAACCATACCCCCAAACATTCATTCTCACGCCTAACATCATTAACCTCCAACATTGACACTTCTCTAAATCCTGCATCCTCAGGATAAAAAGTGACCACCTCTGGAAGTCATGAGCATTCTGCTTCAGAGTACAAAGTGGACCTGAGCAACAGAAGCACTTAACTGAGAGAGAAGACAAATTAATTCTCAAATCCTTCCCACTTGGTCTTAATGTAATAGATTCTTGCAAAACAAAATATCATTTCCCAGTTGTGCCATATGTCTATTTTCAACTTCGTATTTGTGGTCCTGAAGGTACTCACTGTGTTAAAGCAATTTGATTTAATTTAGACGAAATATGAGATATACTGGAAGAGGTAAGGGAAGCAATAGAAGATCCTTAGATAGGAGGGAATTGTGGTCTTTAGTGGAAAATGAAGCTACTTTGGTATTTGCATTAGGCACAGTTATTTGATATGAACTGTTGCTTACAAAAGAAAGTTGTTTTATTTCACTTTTTTTTTGCATGGGCAGGCATCAGGAATCGAACCTGGGTCTCCAGCATGGCAGGCAAGAACTCTGCTACTGAGCCACCTTGGCCTGCCCTGCTCTATTTCACTTTTAAAAGGCTTAAATCAAAAAAAAAAAAGAAAGGCTTAAATATCTATGTTTAATTTTTAAAGAAAATGGTTTTTCTAACTTAAAAGATACTACATGTAAAATATGCATTAAAAGAAAGATGTAAGAAAAACAGAAACCAAAAATGTTTGCATAAAAATAAGTTTACATGACTATGAATTTGATTCAAATGCAAAAATTCCCCAAATCAATTTCTATAGAGACTATTTTTGGCCATTAGAGAGTAATATAAACCGGAGAAAGAGTCTAACAAATTGAATAGCATCTGTTTTCAGTTTTCTTTATTATATCCCAGCACCAAAGAATTTGAAAGGGAAATATTTAAAAATATTGTTCGGATCTAGATGTTGCATTAGGGGACAGAGAAACTCATGGCATTAGTGACAGCAATTTATATTACGAGATTAAAATATGTTGTATAGGGTGCATAGGTGGTTCAGTGGTAGAATGCTTGCCTTCCATGTGGGAGACCCGGGTCCGATTCCCAGACCATGCACCTAAAAGAGATAAAAGAAAATAAAAAATAAAATATGTTGTATAATTTTGTAATGATAATTGGTCACATGTAACCCAATCTTTGAGCATGTAACCAAAATCTTCGAGCATGATATAGTAAATTTATGGTTCATTTCCATTCTAAGTATGACTTTAAAAATTTAATTGACAATTCCAATTGCTACTATCTCAGCAGAACATAGTCTCTCCATTTTAAAGTTAATGAAAAACAACCTGAAAGAATCACAATATCTCCAGAAAGGTTGTCTAATTTTTCCTTACTTTCAATAGAATAAAAATTGTGTGAAAGTCTTGGTTATCACAACAGAATTAGTCATATACTTAAAAGAAGGCAAGAAAATTCATTTTTAGGAGATAAATATAATTGATGAATTATGTAAGACTTCATTTTATTACTTATCCAAATATTGCCAACCCTTTCAAACAACACCCAGACCTGCACAATAATAGTTCAATCCATTCATCTTTTTATTTTACCATAACTGTACACATATTTTTTGTTTATCATCATATAAAGGAAAGTTGGAAAGTTGGAAAGTCAGGGAAGTTGGAGGCCGGAGGGCTGGCTGTCCAGCCACATGGCTGTTGAAGTTCCATCAGGAGAATGACAGCAGGAGTTGGGACAGAGAGAAAGGTGATCCAGAAGTGAGAGTGGAGGGGAGGGGATGACCAGGAGATAGTTGCTTATGAGTGGGTGGGCTGAAAAACTGCAATAGTGAGAGCCTGAATGGAGCTCACTAGAGACAAGGGGAGGAATGGAACGGAAGCAGTGATGGAGACAAAGAGAACACCAACACCGCCCCCCCACCCTGAGCAATGCAGGGCGTGAGAAAAAAGTTTCTCCGAGAGAAGACACGGGAAGGCAGTAGCCAGAGAGCAGCTAAGGCAAGGACCTAAAGGGAATATTTGAAGAAAAAAATACTTAAAAGGGTCTGCTTATGATGGCACATGGAAAATGGTTGTGCTAGAGGAGAGGGATGAAGGATTGTCAGGGGTAAGAATTACAGAAAAATTGAAGATGAGAATTCAGAAAGCTATCGAAAGTCTTTTTGCACTCAGGATAAGAACTTAAAGTGCCAAAAGGTTCAGCACATCCAATCCTGATGGAGGATAAGAGGTAGAAGACACCTGGGCCTAACACAGTTCAGCTGTGGCCTGGAGGGGGGACCCTTCTAGGGGCTGAAATGTGGGATTGGCCTCCCACCATCAGCCATCCTTGGCAGGAGCCGTGGACACATCAGTGGCTGGTAGCAGTGAACACGAGGCACCTGGTTCTACATGGCCAGTCAACCTGGGCAAGTCTCAGTGGCACTCCAGGTGGTTGGGCCAGGGCACCTTGTGAACTTGGGGCCGATGCTCTCAACAGATTAGCCCTGGGTGGAGGCCAGGGAGCCTTTTAAAGGCCGCACTGATCATCGGGTACAAGCTGGCACCTGTCTTATCATGAAGAAGGAGCAGACACTGGTGGGTCTCAACTTGCTTTTGTTTCACACACAGTCAGCACTTTCATATATCATACCCCAAATTGCCTTTCATGGCTTGAACTCGATCAGTTCCAGTTCTGGCCCAGCTGTGCCTCCTGTCAGCCAACGACTGTTTGGGCATTATCCCTGTCTTTATCTGGTCTGTAGTATATGTTGATGAAAATTGCATGTTTTGCCATATTGTTTTATAAAAATGAGTAGAAAATGCAAAATGGAGTGAACTAATACCAGTGATAAAAGGCATGGGGCCTGTAAAGTTAAGACTGAGACACAGATGGAAACCATTAGGAGTACTGAGAGTCTGGTCTCCCTCAGCCACACACTGGACTTCAGCCAGTCATGTGTTTAGTTGTAAAGTAAAAGAACAACATTAAGTTGAAAGGCAATGAACTTTTGTCAAAGAGTGTCCAAAAGAACACTTATAACTGAGGGCTTTATCATCTTTTCGGCTTTCTGAGAACGGACAGCGTCTTTTACCCTTTGGAACCATTCTTCACCCTTCATGCCTTCAGTTGTGCCAACACTGTGAGGAATACGTTTTGTTAGGAGGCAGAGGATTGTGCACACCGCCAGTATCCCCGGGGATGGAAGCCTCTTTCCTGGACCACACTGTTTCCGGGGTGGCAGTTTAAGCATCGCTTTTGAGACGTGACAGGAAAGAAAATGGGAAGGCCACTGAGGTGGGTGTATAATTCTACATCAGGGAAGGTAATTAATAGTCATTGTGTACTTTCTCTGTGCCAGGCCCACACCAGGGGCTTTTCCCATTTAGCACGGGCCACCCCTGAAACTAGTGCCTGGAGGATAGTGGTGATGGCCCGGGCATTAGCCTGCTCCTCCATGGATGCCAGAATACAATGGACAAAGATTAAGGCTCTTTGTCCTACAGCAGCAGCGGTAGTATTACCAAACATTCATGCACTGTGTGAATATTTTCTGTAGACTCTCATTTAATCCTCATAAGGAACCCTGTGAGGTAGAGATTTTACAGATGAGGGAACTGAGGCTATGCGATTTGCTTAAGGAAATTCCTCAGGTCAGAGGTAAAAGAAGCTTCAGTGTAAGCATAGGAGTTCTGATCCGGGCCTTCCACATATCCACCGCACTCCACTGCCCAGAAGTGGGCCACATATGACAGCACAGGGAAGCAGGCTTCTTCTATTTTGGTCCTTCAGGAGCTAGGAAGGGACCCTGGAAGACCCTTAGGGGGGTAGCCAGTGGAAAGATGGTCTCTCTGGGAAGCAACCTGAGATGGGGGGCAACCTGAACAGGGCTTAGGCGTCTGACAGATAATACCTATCTCAGAGGACTGTTGGCAGGATTACCCAAGGTGCCGAGGGCCTGTCCCCTTCTCTCTGATACCTTCTTCCCAAGGCAGAGCTCTTATATTCCCAAGTGACAATGGGGGTGGGTTGGCCACTCCCAAAACCTTATGCACTTCTCTCTTCCAATTATCTTGTCCCCTTCATCATCTTCTAGTATCCTCTAGTTACCCTCTGTTCCATTATTTTTCTCTACCTAAATGTGCCTAATACTGGCAACAATGCCTACAAGTGTTGCTAAGGCTGAGCTCTCAGTAACGCAGGATGGCAGATCAGAGATGGAGAGTCAAGAGGCAATTATTTGCAGCTGGATTCCTGCCTCAATCATATCACAGGCCCAGCATGAGTTTGGGCCAACCTGCCTGGGCCTTGGCTACACTGGCTCCAGGCATGCACTTACTGCTAGCCTAGCCAACGGGGCCTGCCTGTCCCCTCAGTTTCTACTAAATTGCCCACAGGCATGAGGCCACTATGGGCTCCAGGGAAGTCCCTCCAGGATGGATCTCAATTTGTCCAAGCCAACCCTTGACAGTGATGAGCTTAGGAACAGGGCTCTGCTGCATTTTTGGCCAATGAATCATGAGGAGAAAGTCTGCTGGAGTCCTAAGGATACAAAGAAATAATGTCTTCTTCTGCAAGAATGGCAAAGTTAGGGACAAGCCTGAGGTCAGAAGCTAACAGACTGAAGTTGGCAATGCAGGAAGATAGAGTGTGGGTCCTTAATGACTTGGAAGCAAAATTAGCGAACCCTGGAACTGCCTTACTCCAATACTTCTTGTTATGTTAGACTTCAAGTTCCCTTGAGGTTTGAGCCATTTTCCTCCAATACCTGCAGCCAAAAGCATCCCTGATAAAAGAATCCAGGAACACCTGGTGGCCCTGGCCACCAGTGGGGCATGTAACAAGTCCAAATCTGGGATGCAAGGGCACCAGACTGGGGGTGCCCTGGGGAACTTTAGCCCTGTTACTACCACCTCCATTCCTGGAAACTTATATAACGAACTTTCCCTGAGGCCAGGAAAAGTGTCAAAGCACTTTACAATCAAATCTAATTGAAAACAACAGCTCTTTAATCTAAATTTACAACATAATCAACCTTCTGGTTACCTAATTATAATTAAATTACATTGGCAGTGTATTTCATATATGCTAAATAGAAGCACCAAAAGGAAAATCCCTATTTGGTAAATGTTGTGTCTGTTCCTACTTGAGAGAGTCAAGTGTAAAAATGAACTCCCTGAGCTATAAATTTGAAGACCTGAGTCCTATTCCTGCCTCTACTCAAAATGGCTATGCAGACTTTAGTTGTAAGAGTCCAATCAAAGAGATCATTTTGAGAAAGTACTTGTAGCTAAACCCAGTGTTATACTTGAATATCATATAAATGAAATCATCCAGAATGTGCTTTTTTGTACCTGGTAAGAAGCCTGCTATGCTTTTGAGTGCACTTTATGGCCAAAGAAATGAGCCAAAAATACTAAGATTCTGACTGAGATTAAACAACTCTTGGGCCCCCAAGATTACACAGGGCAGAAGTCAGCTTGTGCAAGCTGAACAGCTTCTAAGTAGGCCAAATTCTCCAACACCCACTTAAAACAATGTAGGAGATAATGATCAAGGAAGAATCACCTAGAAGGTGTGCCAGGATCATAAAGAACGATGAACCAGGGAGCTCCTCCGAGAAATCAGAAATGGGGTCTAATGGAGGAACTTGCCCCACCCATAATTACCTTCTCTGTGTCTACCCAGCAGGATCTCACAATTGCTATGGGTCAGTGCCTCTTTCTGTGTCATCCATTCTTCCCTTTTCTGAATACAAGTTTATCGTCATACTGTTTCTGCTTTACCTCTGTATGTTGGTTGTGGGAGTTGGGGGAGTGTATCAATGCAAGAGAAGTTACATCCAAACTTGAGAGGGAGGTCTGCACTTCACCTGGAGGGCCACAGCTTTGTCTGTAATATAAAGACCTCAGAGGTCTTTGGATTATCTCCCCTGGGAGAAGTTGACTATGTTCTTCATGGAGTAGAGAAAGGCGAACACAGATATTTAGCTGGTCACCAAAGATATGTGACCATTTTTGGAGTATAGAGGTATCACTAGAAAGCAGCTGCCCAGCCAAGGACTACATTTCCCAGCTCCCTTTCCTTTCAATGGGACCATGTAACTGATGATTCTTCCTCACCAATGGCAAGTGAATAGAAGTGATCTCTGTCATATTTAGGCAGGAGTGCTGCCCCAGAGTCTCTGCTCATAGGTGGGTGGACGCACAGGACTCCAAGTTTGCCCAGAAGGGAGGAGCCAGTGATGGAAGGGTCCTGGGTCTCTGGAAGGCTGCCTGACCCAAAATACCCATACACCATGGTGTAAGCAAGAAATAATTGCAAAAAGCCATTAAGATTTCAGGGTTTACCCATCACAGCAGCTGCCATCATTTTAACTAATACATCACTCAAGTTCCATCTCCTAATTTCCAGCTCCTTGGTACAGCTCAAAATGAATGACCCACCCCTGTACCTCAACTTTACTCTATCAAACAAAATCCATTTACTATACTATAGACAGAGATATATTAGTTGCAGGGAGCAGAAAACCACTCAAACTAGCTCAGACAAAAGGAGAAGTTGATTTTAAAACTACGGGGATGTCACTGACTTTGGAGACAGAAAGCAAAGTCTCTCTGAGCCTCCCCTGCAAAGTGTAAGAGGCATAACAAAGGGGATGTGATAGCGAAGGTGTCTCCTCTGTTACTAGTCAATGGAGTTGCTACAAAGATACAGAGAACTTTTTCTGTTTCATCTATTTAGTTTCTCTTAGATACGTTCAACATAAAGCTTCTGGTTTTGCAGTGTTTCATATTTTCTTCCAGGCAAATTCTGGCCCCCGGGTTCCGTTTATCTCCCTTCTGCACAGGGAATGAGGACTGAGGATGTCTTCTGCCTGCTTCTCTCCTCCTGGGCTTGGCTCCCCTTAAGATATCCCAGCCCTTATTCCTGGATCTTCATCAACTTCTCTTCTCTGAAATCTTAAATTGCACCTGGTCCACTCCTACCTGTCACCCGGAATTGAGTGCCTTGTATGGCTGGTTCTCTCTCTCAGTAGAGGTCAGAGCTGCAGCTTCATGCCCTAGTGACCCCACCATTTCTGAGCCTCAGGTTCCTCATTCACAAAATGGGTACCTCAAAGTTCTTGCAAGGATTATATAGATATATATTTTTTAAAGATAATGCAAGTGCCTAGTAGAGTTCCTGACACTCAGTGAGTGTCCCCGACACAGCTTCTAATGCTCTCCCTGACCTAGCAGGTGCTTTGAGAGGACCTCACTCAAGGCACTGAGCCAATTAATTGTTCTCAAAACTTCAGGAGATCTGAATGGGATGGGGAGCTGTGGGGAAGGTCCCAGGCCCCTCCCCCATGCCACTGGATCAAAATCCCAGGGTGGGGCTGGGGAAGCTGTGATTCTAATAATCAGCCAGCTTTGAGACCCACAGGAAGACCCCATCAGGCTGGCTGGTTCGGTCCCTTCCAACTCCGGGAGGAAAATAGGGAGAAAATTCTGTTCTCCTGGCTTAGGATGGCCTTCCCCTAGACAGTCCCAGAAGTTCCTCTCTTACTTCTTTTCCTCAATATTCTGATATCCCCTCCTCAGAGAGGCAACTGTCTCCCTCCATCCCCTTCCTGGTCCTTCACAGTACTTTTCATTCCCTAACTGTTCCCTAACCATTCATCTGTCTCCCTAACACCTTGACAAGGGCAGGGACCTGTGCAGCTGGCAGTGCCTAGCACCTACTATGTGGTAGGTAGTTTTGGTGAATAAAGGACTGAATAAGCCTCTGTTGAATCTCCCTGTTCTGACCTTGGTGGATTTCAAAGCTTTTGCATCCCAGTTCTTATTAAAACTCAGTGCATCTGCTTTACACCTCTGATCTCTTATCTGATTCCAAGATAACCCCTTCCCCATAAAGATTGGGATGTAAAGAGAAAACCAGCAGCCTGCTTTCTCCCCCTCTTCCTCCTCCCTGACCTGGGAATGGGTGGGTAGGAGTTTGATCTGTCTCTGGGGGATGGTGGTCAGAAATTCCAGGGAAAGGCTGAGGCTTGTTGGATACTGCTTGTCTGGGTTAGCCACAGTGAGGGGAGCTTCCAGATTCCAGTGCCTTGTTTGTAGTCCTGAGTTTGCCTGACCCAGGGGGGCTTCCCCTTGTCCAGTTCCCTGATGTGAGTGACCTGATTCTACTCCACTACCACTGAGCTACTCCCACTGGCAGTTACACTCCCAGCCTCTTGCTGCTGGGTTGGCTTTGTCCAGAGGCAGCCACTTTCTGCTGTATCCTCTGGACACCTGGGAAGCTCATATATGTGGATATGCAGGCGGCATGTGGATGGACAGGTGCCTGCTCTCTGCCCTGCCATTTCTCTCCAGCCTCTTCTCCCCTGCCCAGTGAAGCCATCTGGAATTGGGGTGTCCACAGCCTGAGCACTGTTTGATTCTGACTGGAGCATCAGGTTCCTCCCCTTTCAGGCACCCCGATACCCTCAAAGGGCAACCTCTCCCCTTCATTGAGCTTGGTTGTTGGGAGGGGAGAAGCACAGAGGAGCAGCACCCTGCTACACACACACACCACCTTGGAGAGGAGAAGAAATTGTCCCTCTCTTCCCTCCCTCCAAGGCCTAGACAGAGTGACTCTCTGATCTCATCAGTCTTGGGCCAGAGGCAGAAGGCAAGTCAAGCCTAATGGCCTGTCAAACAACCAAGGACTTCTTGATCTTCTGATCAAAGCTTTCAGGCTTGGAGGCTCTGCCAAGTACAATGAGCCCAGTGAGCACAGCACTAGGAATAAAAGTATCAGTTCCTTCTTCCATTTTCCTACTAGCCAAAGGAACGTAAACCAAATTATTGCATACGATTTCCAGGAAATGGTCCTGGAAGAAAGGAGCAGGATATTCCCTTTTTTCCTGATGGGGGAAGGTGGACATAATGGCTTGAGCTGCAGCAAATATCCTGGACCACAAAACAGACTCTACATAAGGGTGGCAGAACAACAGAGAAGAAGGGGCCTGGGTTCTTGGTGAGCATGGCACTACCTTTCCAGCCCTGGCTGTCTGCCTCTGGTTCATTTACATCTAAGAAAAACATACTTTATCTTGTTCAACCACTTTTTATAAGTTTTTTGCCTCTCACAGCAATCTTCACCCTGATAATCTCCTCTGATAGTCTGGCTCTGAACTTGAGCCCTACTCTTTCTTTGTCAAGATTACTTTTTTTAAGATATTCAGAATTGAAAACATTGGAAAGAAATGACTTTTGCACTATGATGCAATTCTTTAAATGTGTGTGCATTACTTAAAGCAGCTCTGGCTACCACAGGTGGAATCCACCTCATGTTTTAGAGAAACCTCACAGGTTTCAAAGTCAGTCAAACCAGAGTTACAATTTGGTTTCTGAGATCCAGTAGATGTATGACCTTGAACAAATTACCCAACCTCTCAACTTTAGCTTTTTCTGTTTTATTAAATAAGAATAATGCCAAACTATCAGAGTTCACCTAAAAATTTTTATTCTGTATGACATTGTGCTGAGGATACTGGGGAGAAAAAGACAGACAAGGCCTCAACCCTCATGAAACTTAAAAGTCCAGTGGGAGTGGGGGGGGTTGATAAAACAAATGAAACAACAAAAAAAAATCACAAGAAACAGGATGCTTTAACAGAGAATAACAACGTGGGAGCACCGAGAACGGGAGAATCATCCCCTACAAGGAGTGAAAGCATAATTTCACCTAAAGCCTTGAGCACACATGCTGGTTATCTTTGTAACCCTTGCCTGGAAACTGCCATGCCCATCTGCGTCAGAGTGTAGCCACCATGCAGCTTGTGCACAGCTCCTGCCAGGGCAACCCAATCTGCACTTTTTCTGCCCTTCTGAGGATGGATGGAGGGCAGGATGGACAGACAGATGGCCTCATACAGAGTGCCAGCAGGGAAAGCTATTGGCTGCAGAAGCCCTGCCTGGTGCAGGCTCTCACCCCAGCTGGCTTTGTTCCTTTGCCTAATGGACAACACCTGGGTCCCAGGGAACACAACTGGTGTCGATCAGTTTCATTGAGCCCAAACTGGAGCAGCACCCTGGCTCCCCTCCCAGGTAGTGGCATCCGGCAAGCAGCCAGCTCTGGGGCAGATTATCTTCTATCCTAACAACCTCCATTGATGACCTTTTCCTGAGTAAGCAAGCCTCACCAGGCGCATTGCTACCATCATCAGAAGAAACCTGGCTCTCAGAGCTAAGAAATCAGACCCCCACCACGGCTGTAAGTTTGGAAGACCTGTTGTATGCACCCAGGGCAACTTAAGCAAGAGAGCATCTCTGAAAATTGTCTCTTAGAATTTCATGCAGCATAGAAGGACGAGTGGCTAGAATTGGTGGTATTGCATAGTACCTAATCAGGTACCACAAAGGCAGACATGCGGGAGGGATCAAAACCCTACTTTGCTGTTTCCTGTTGTCTGATCTTGGGCAAGTTACTTAAACTCCTTAAGCCTTGGTTGCCTCATCTTAAAATGGCATAATGATAATACCATCCACCTCATATTTGGGGGGCAGGATTAGGTAAAGGCACTCATGCAAATACAGTTAGAAAATGTTCACTGTGTGATTCATCTTCTTCATTCATTTACTCAACAAATGTTTTTGAGCATCTAGTATGTGCTAAGCCCTGTTCTAGGTTCTGGAAATGTGAAGGCAAATAACAAAGCAGGAAGGACTGTTGAAAGTCATCTGATCTGATAAGTATCCGTTTCAGACTACAACACATTTAAAGTGGGTAAACAATCCCATCATCTCCCTACCTCACTGCATTTCTTTGCTTTTGGTGTGTCACAAACTACCCCCAAAATTAGTGCTTCAGGCAATAAACATTTTGTTTCCTTGCAGTTTTGTGAATGATCTAGGCAATTCTTCGAGTGTGGGTATCTTGGCCAGAGCTGAGTGGTCTAGGACAGCCTCATTCATGAGTCCAGGGTCTCAGCTGGGAGGTCTGCGGCCACTCTGCACATGGCTTCTCCACTTCCAGGAGGACTTCTGGGGCTTTTCACCTGGTGCCAGAAAGTTCTCCACAGGAACAGAGAAGGTAAGCTCCAACTCACAAGCACTTTTCAAACCTCTTCTGGTGACATATGTGCTACTATACCACTGGTCAAAGCAAATCACTAAGCCGAGCCCAGAGTCCACATGAGAGGGACCCCCTCAAGGGCAGGGATACTAGGAAGTAAGAACAAATTAGGGACTTCACTGCAGCAATCAACCACACTGACCCATTCCTACATTTCAGAGGAAGAGGAATTGGATAAGAATTAGAGATGTAACATAGGGGACCCACTTATTATGTACCTCAGTATGGTTCTCAAATGTTTTTGATCATATATAGTGCTTAAATTGTTTTATTCTGCATCTCCAATATATGCACCTTATATATATATATAGTGTACATGTACCATTAAATATAAAATTTAAATAGATGAGATAAAGAAAAGTAGAATATTTTTAATGTCTTGTTAATTTTGATGGATTTTTACTATTACCAAGTAATGTCCCAATGCACAAATACACTAAGGGTGAGTCTCATCGATAATCATAGTGGATGGAAATTCATGTTTCAAGGGACCGTCTAGATTATTTAAATTTGGTGGGGGGAGGTGGGGTAATGGGGCTATCTTGTCAAATCTCATTTTTACCTCATAATGGGCTGATAAAGAGTTCACAATAGTAGCGTCAGAGCTACCAATTTCTAGTTCCTTACCGGGACTTGTACTATTATCTTTAATCCTCAGTTTTCTACAATAATCTATTAAAAGTATTTTTCCATTTTGTAAGGATTAGTTTAGTTAAAATTAGATAATATCATTTTTTTGCATAAGATAAAAAAATGCATTTATTTTAACAAATGATTTTGAAGATTATTAATGATATTTCAAAAATACTTTCAAGTGTAAAATGATTCCATGTACTTCTAAATTTATGGTAGGAAACCATGGAGAAGAGAGCCCATCTATGTGCACATACCCACTACGATACTTTGATGAGTTTCTAAGGAGGGAAACAATGAGAGAAGGAAGAACAAAGATTGAAAATGTGAAGATAATATCATTTTTAAAGCCACTTACAGTCCAAGCTCATGTAAACAGTAAGCCCTCCAATCCCTCTGAGAGCTTGTGCACAGGTGAAGCTACCAGAGTTGCGCCCCCCACCCCACCATTAAGGACCCTTCTAGGGCCCACTAGTGACAAACTGAATGTTAAAATATTAGTGAAGTATAATTATTCCTTTTTTGTTATTGTTTTTCCAAAATTCCAATAGTTTTCCAAGACCCAGTGAATTGTGTTGTACCCCATTTGGAGACCCCTGATTTCCTTCCTCAGGAAACAGGAGTTTTTGCCCATGGTATTAAAATTTCAAGCAATGTCCACAGTCAATATTAGTAGCAACTGAATAGCTAATAGAAAAATATCTGGTAAGTAGGGCTAGGTCTGAAGTAAAACTGGAGTCCATAGGATTATGGGCCATTTGCTTAAAAGAAACCAAAGAAAGACTTCATTTTTGCATCAGTTTGTGGCCCAGGCAGCACTATCCCCCTCCCCAGACCAAGGACTGGGCTTCGGGCTTCTAGTCCTTGGTCCTTGCAGTAGTAAAGGATAAAGGGGGGCCCAGAAGGAGAGTCAGGAACAGCGTGGACCAGCCTTTCTTTTTTCCTCTCAAGTAACCACGTGGGACTTTTGTGAACGCTATGCTTTAGTGCAGACAGCTTTCCGGGTGTACAGAAGCACTTCCTCAATCTGTATCATAATTAACTCATGTTTTCTAGGGTAAAGGAAATGTGACTTAGAAAAGCAAATTTCGGTCCTTTAAGGGCCATTAAGTCTTCTTCTCTCTGTCTTTCCACTACCATTTCTAAATATTTCTTCTCCAGGTCTCGTCAATGCATTCTGGTTGAAGAAACCAGCCTGGTTTCTATTCTTCAAGGAAGGAACCAGCCATGAGGGGCTTTATTAACATGTCAGCGTGAGGGCAGCAAAGCCTAGCCAGCCCCGTGGGCAGCGTTCTTACCTAACTGGGAAGGGAAGAATAGAACTGGAACATTTCTTCTTGGCCTTAGAGTCAAACTACTTTCAAGTTTAAATGGGTGCTTGCTCTATGACCAGGGCTGCTGTATTTATCAAATAAAATCAAAGAATGCCCAGTTAAATAAAAAAATTCAGATAAACAACAAATAATTTTATCGTGTGACCCATGCAATATTTGTGAATCCACTTAAAATACAATGTTTGGACATACTTATACTAAAAAAGTATTAACCTAAAATTCAGTTTTAACTGAGTACCCTAGATTTTACCTAGCAACTCTGCTTCCTGCCTCTGTTTCCCTCTCTCCCCTTCCCTTCCTTTCTTTCTCCTTCCCTTCCTTCATTCATCAAAAAAAAGCCTTTATTGTGAGGCTACTATCTGCAAATTCCTATACTAGGCACAAAGAAAGCATAATGCTATTCTTCAAGGTGGTGTCGCTACAGAGGAGAGGGCAATGTGATCCACTCTCTTCCTAATAAATGTCCACACAGATTGGTTGGGAGAACATAGAGGAAGGAACAATGACTTCTGTATGGGGTAGAGCAGGATGGGAAGAGGAGTTGCTTGGGAAAAGATGCGGGGGGTGTGGCGAGGCTGAGCCCAAACTGGATGGACAGGTGTAAAGCGACAGGAAGGACACTCAGGCAGAGGGAGAGTGTGCACAAGGCACAGCGCGGAAAGTCACCCTCTGTTCTGGGAACATCAGCGTCCTGCTGTGGCTGGGGCGGGGAGGCTGGAGTGGCATGCGTCCCGGCCACGTGTGGTGGAGGTGGTGGTGTGAGAGTTGGCCCTTTCTCTGATAGATGTTGAGAACCTGAATATACAAATGGACAATGGCCAGACCATATATGACAGTAAAACTCAACCACAAACTCTAAAGTAACCGATCCAGGAAGTTAAGCTGCAATCTCTGCAGCAATCTGCCCAGATTGCTTGGTCAGTGGCTGCCAGCTTCCCTGGATTTTTCCCCTGCTTCCATCTCAAGACCCCTGTTTCTGATCAGCCAGCCTTGGACTTCTCCCATGCAAATGACCTCAAATCAGAGCATGCCTGAAGCCTTCTCTTTTTTTTCATAGAAAGCTTTCTCACTCTCCTGCTTCCTTTTCTCATTTGGGTGGCTTTCACTGATTTCCACAGCGTAGACTATACTGACTGCTTTTTTTAAAAAATATTTTTATTGACAAATCTTCACACACAGACAGCCCATACATGGTGTACAATCAGTGGCTCACATATCATCACACAGCTGTGTATTCATCACCATGATCATTTTTAAAACATTTGCATCGCTCCAGAAAAAGATATAAAAAGAAAAAAACTCATACATTCCATACCCCTTACCCCACCCTCTCATTGATCGCTAGTATTTCTATCTACCCAATTTATTTTACCCTTCCCCACCCATTCTTTATTTTTATCCATATTTTTTGCTCAACTTATACTGTGGTAGTTAGATTCAGTTGTCAACTTGGCCAAGTGAAGGCACCTAGTTCTGTTGCTGTGGACATGAGCCAATGGTACGTGAACCTCATCTGTTGCTGATTACATCTGCAGTTGGCTAGGAGGCGTGCCTGCTGCAATGAATCACGTTTGATTTAATTGACTGGTGCTTAAATGAGAGAGCGCAACGTAGCACAGCCCAAGCAGTTCGGCAAACCTAATCTCAGCACTCGCAGCTCAGCCCAGGCCTTTGGAGATGCAGAAAGGAATCACCCCAGGGAAAGTTGTTGAAATCCAGGGGCCTGGCCGGCAGAGACCATCCTGTGCCTTCCCACGTAAGAAAGAACCTCAGTGGAAAGTTAGCTGCTTTTCCTCTGAAGAACTAACAAAATAAATCCCCTTTTATTAAAAGCCAATCCGTTTCTGGTGTGTTGCATTCCAGCAGCTAGCAAACTAGAACATATACTTATTGCTTTTTAAGGGGGACGGGGGACGATAGCTCTGTGAAAACTGGTAGCTCAGTGTATGGTGCCAATACTACAGTAGCAGTGGCATTCAAAGCTAGGAAACTGCTTTTTGAGACCCTTTGTGATCTACACACATACACATGCACAAATAATTTTTAAATTATATAAACTCTTTTGTATTAAAGAGAAGCTTTGAATTTTTAAAATGCAACTCTTTTAAAAAGGCATGATTCAGTCTTAAGTAAGTTCTGATACCTAAGAAGTTTCCATGATCCATAAGCCCTGTTCGTGTCGACATTTCTAAGGGTGAAGAAATGAAGCAAATCAGCTGACCAAGTGTCAGTTATGCCCCAAAAGCACTGGAAGCCTAGAAGTGTAAGTAGCTAGAGAAAATGCATCAGTTCTTCTGCACTATAATGATTATTCCAGCAACTCTTTTCATTTTCCTTCAAAGCTCAATCAGTTAACTCCCGCACGTCTCTGTCCTGTCTGCAGGAAGTAAAGAAACAAATAAGACACATAGCTCTTGCTCTCAGTGAGTTGACAATCTAGTAGAGGGAATAATAAGTGATACAAATAACAAGGAAACAAGTCGAAGGACTGGAAAATTGCTGAAGGAGGAGACCATGAATCTTGGTATTGGAGGTACTGTCCTTTGGGCAATTTTTTTTTTTTTAATGATTTTTTTCTTTGCATGGGCAGCACCGGGAATCAAACCCGGGTCTCCGGCATGGCAGGCGAGAACCCTGCCTGCTGAGCCACCACGGCCCACCCTGGGGAACTTTTCATAGCTTCCTGGAACATTTATGAGATGTTATGGTCCTGCATTCTCAACTTTACTAGGGATGTTTCAAATATGAGACAAGTTTTCTTACCACAAAGAGTAAATGAGCAAGAGATATTGAATATAGGCAGACCTCTGTTTTAATACATAATGTGTATAAAATTAACTGTATAGAAGGGGAGCAAATGACATACATATTATAAGCAGTTTTTCCATTCCAACTAACACTGCATAGTGGTACAGGTAGTGAACTATACAAATGTGCCTGGCCACACGGGTAAGTGAGAACTGAAGTCCAATTGTGTATCCTGGTGCGGGGTTGTGTTTATCTGGAAGAAAAGTATTTTTAAAAATTTGTGCTAACCACACAGCCTGGTATTTGCCCTGATCCTAAGAGAGCTAAAAAATATTTTAAAATTCCCATCAGATATTTATAGCGTTTTCTTTCATGTTATTCTTTTCCTTCCCAAAGGAGTCTTCAGTAAACCCACTAAGACCAATGTACATCTAACTGAGGCTAAAGATAGGCCACTTTGGACAATGATTTCCAATTTGTTGCAATGGTGTTAAGCATAGAAGAACTCTGTTGCTTATCTCTGATATTAGCCCTTCCTTCTTCTTCTAATTTCCATTTCTTTATTTTCATTTCTTTTTGTAAAGCAAAAGGGGCCAAATGCAATCAAATTTTGAAACAGTTGCATGTGCACTGCTGGACAAAGATAGTGAGTGCCAAAGTGAGCACTTGGGTGGCAGGTGGTACCCCTGTGGGGCAGTTCAGATTATTTGGGGTGTTTTGGGGGTGTCAGTGTATAAAATGCATATCTGATCATCCAGTTGAGAACCTGTAACACTTGTACCAAAAATTAGGTGCATAGACTCCTGACTGATGCCTCCCTGGCCTGGAACCCCTCCCCTTGCCCACGCTTAGCTGTTCCAGGTGACCCGGGCAGCCCCAGAGCCCCACCCCGGAACCAACCGTCCCTTGTGGTTCTGCAACAAAGTCAGCAACGGAAAAGGCTGACCAGTACTTCGGTACGGCATCACTCAGAAAATATAAACACAGAAAGAGGAGATTTCCTGTTTGCCTCTCTAAAGAGGAACTCTTCTGTTACTTCTCAAATCTTCCAGGCCCCAGTGCTGACTGCTCTCTCACTTAGGGACCAGCGGCTTCTTCTGCAGCTGAACGTGTCCTTCTGTGCAGTTGGCATGAACCGACTTTTTAATAACAGATTCCAGCCAACCTTCTCCTCTCCCTTTTTCCAACCCGGAGAGTATTGTGCAGATTAATTAGAGAGAAGCTGGCTGCAACAGACTCAAATTATGAGTCTCTTGAGAGCAGGACCTGTGTCTAATGCAGCCACTCATTCGTAAGTACTTCCTCATTGCCTACTCTGAGCAGGGGTCCTCTCTCAGCGCCACCAATTACGAGTTGTGTGACCTTGGACAAGTTAACTTCTCTGAGCCCTAGGGAGGGTGATAGTACCTAACTTTAGGACTTTTGAGAAATAAGTTCATATATACAAATTTCTTAGGAAAAGAAATGAAAACACATGTCCATACAAAAACTTGTACAGGCAATGAGGTACTGAGAGGTTCTGTCCTCACCCCTTCTTACTGGATTTTTCTTGCCTTCTTCCCAAACTGAAGACCCGTGTCCTCCTGCAGACCCACCCAAGTCTGAGACCATCATAACAGAGAATCACTGTCTCAGCAGCTTCAGTAATGCCAGCCCCTAGGCTGGGAGGAAGTCCTACTGCCCAAGGGCCTCAGGCTATATGGCCTGGTCACCCTGGGGATCAGAAGCCAGCACATTGCCTCCTGGATTGGCCCACCATGGAGGTCAAAGCTCCTGCCTCAGTTTCCCTGCCAAGCCCTTTATTGCCCCCAGTCCTGAAGTCCAGCTCCGATTCCCCCGATTAACTGAGGACCTAACATCCTGTTTCATTTTGCCAGCCCCTTTCCAAGGGGCTTCCAACTACCCAGAGTTTGCCACGCCTACTGGACCCCAGACAGTGGTCCAGCCAGCCTTTCCAGGCCACACCTGCCTCATTCCCCTTGAGCTTGGGGCCTTCTCTCTTTCCTGTATGACATTGGCCCAGTATGTCTCTCCCTTGAGCTTGTCCCCTTCCTTCCCTTCCCCTCCCGCATTTATTCGGTGGACTATACAATGCAACCATTGCCTTATTGAAGGCAGAGAGGAACAAAAAGGGAGTAAGCACAAGCAGCACCCAAGACTCCTCAGGGAGACAGGGGCTGCAGCTCAGAGGTGCCAGTACAAAGGGGAGCTAGGAAGAGGTCCCAGACAAATACAACACAAATATAATGCAAAAATTATTCCATGTTGGTTCAATGCCCATGCTCTACAGTCAGACAAGCCAGGTTCAAATAACCACAGGTGACCTTAGGTAAATTACTTAAGATCTCTGAGCCTCAGTTTCCTCATCTGAAATATAGGGGTAATGAACTCCCAAATGGTAGCTGTGAGGATTGAATGAGACAGATACTACAGTAGACACTCTTGAGAGTCACTATTTTACTGGGGGACACATCCTGCTTCAGTATATGAACACCACCTCCAGGGAACCCACTAGGCTTTCTTCCAAGCTTCTAGAATACTTTATGAGGAAAGAGGGGGCAGAGGAAGGTGTATTGGGAGAATAAAGATAAGGAACAGGAATAAGCATGTACCTCACATCTACCTAGGGGCAGGACCTAGGCTAGGTCCTTGATGTATTTATACCTTTTCCATGCCGAGCAGCCCAGAAAACAGAAGTATTCTAGTCGACCCAATGAAACAAAAATCAACCTGAGTCACCCGCCTATGAATTGCTTCCTGTTTCACAAGGGGACGGGAAAGGCCCAGCAGAAACCTCCAGCCAAATAGCTCAGGAGCTACCCTGGCATTCGGTGATGGCTCAAATGCTGGAATCCATACAAGGACTAAAGGCCAATTAGCACAGGGAGCAATGTTCTCTTCCAGGGCCGTCAGGCTGTGAGCGTCAGAATGTTGCATTTCTTCTTCCAGAACAACAGAACAATGGGGTGAGGGGAAACTATTTCCTGGCACCAAGCAGGAGCAAGGCATGGCACGTACCCATCTACAGGTGAGGGTTATAGACTCTGCATCATCAAAGTGCAGCCAATTCACTCTGCTGGGTCCACGGTGTAACCGGGGAGGCAGAGGTTCTGGAAAGATCTGCCTGGCTCTCTGTAAATGTTTGCCATGGCAACACGCGCTTCAGAGACTCTGAGCCTGCTCAGATGGGAAACTGCTCTCCAGGGACATTTCAAACCTCTCTCCTCTCGTATGGGTGCAGGACTACTCTCAGAACGCATCCCGGGATCCAGGAAGAAGCCTAGAGCGCCCCACTTCCTCTTCTTTGTAGCCATCCATCCTCTCCCTGTTTTCCTTCCTCCAGCAGTCTCAGATCAACAGAGAGTGGGCATGGAGAGGAGAGAAAATACAGCATCAAATCTGGTCAGACCAGCCTCTCTGAGATTTACCTGCCATAAAGGGCTCTCTCCTATCCTGCTCCCACCAGCAGAAGTTCCAGAAGCTGTCTATATCTGCACCCTAGCCCAGTCCAGTCTCACTTCTGCCCCAGGGCTTTATTGAATTCCTTTATCCATGCACCCACTCCACAAGCAGTAGAAATAAAAACAGACACAACCCTGACATATAATGAAATAATATTATTCAGCCATAAAAAGGAATGAAGTTCTGATACATGCTACAACATGCTTGAACCTTGAAAACATTATGCTAAGTGAACAGTCAGCCACAAAAGGACAATATCATATGAGGCCACTTACATGAAATATCTAGAATGGAAGAATTCATAGAGACAGAAAGTAGATTTGAGGTTACGAGGGGCTGGAGGGAGGAGGGAATGGTTAAACTGTTGCTTAGCAGGTATAGGGTTTCTTTTTGGGGTGATGAAAAACTTAGGAAATAAATGGCAGCAATGGTGTCTCAACATTGTGAATGTAATTAATGCCACCATAATGGTATGTTTAAAATGGGATCATGCAATGGTGGCTCAGTAGCAGATTTCTCACCTGCCATGCTGGAGACCCAGGCTCGATTCCTAGTACCTGCCCATGCCAAAAAAAAAAAAAAAAAAAAAAGCTTAAAATTTGTGCTATAAATATTTTACCACAATAAAAAATAATAGATCCAGTTCCACCCTCTAGAAGTTTCCAGGAGAGGCTCAAGCTATGGGAGCTCAGCTGAATAGGGCTTCAAAGAGCACCTACAGGGAAATATGGAGGCCTGAAAAATTAAGAGGGCACCCCTGTGAACCTCACCCCAACCCAACTCAGGTCTCTAACAGTTCTCCCCATCTCATGATTTCCAATTATTCAGACTGAATCCTGGAGGCATATCCAACCAGTCGGTAAATCCTTTGGACTCCAACCTTTCAAAATATATCCAACACAGGCAAGGGTGGCTCCGTGGCAGAGTTCTTACCTGCTATGCTGGAAACCCAGGTTTGATTCCTGGTGTCTGCCCATGTTAAAAAAAAAAGTTTAAAAAATACATCCAGCATAGCACCTCTTCTTGCCCTCTCTTCTGCTGCTGCAGCCTCTTAATGGGCCTCCCTGCATCCCCCATGCCTGTTCTCCACACAAACAGCTGGAGCCTTTGATCTGAAGCCAAACTGTGCCACCCTCTGCTCAGAACTCACCAGTCTCCCCATTTCACACCGAGGAAAAGCCACGTCCTTGGCTCCCAAGTCCCCACGTGATCTTTTCTCACTGTCCCTTCCCAGGGATGCCCTACAAGTGTGGCTTTCTCAGAGAGGTCTTCCCCACGCACAGCAGGAGGCCGTGGTGCCCACCCAGACCCCCCTCAGAAATGAAGGGTGCATGGCCTGCAGTGGAGAGGGTGGCCTCAGCTGAAGCAAGCAGCCTCATCAAGGTCATGCCTCCTTCCTGGGCAGCTCGAATCCAGTGACTGATCCACACAGGGGCGTGGAGGCCTGGCCCGCTTGCCCCTAACTGGGACCACCCTCTGCAGGGTCGGCTGGGGCTTCTCCTGAGACTGCATCGTGGCGACTTCTCCCCCTGCGCCACCTGCTTCCTCCCCTTCCCTCCCACCGGGGTTAGGCCCATGAGCACTTCCTAATCCACTTCCCCGGCGCAGGCCTCATCTCAGAATCAGCTGCTACTGGAAGCCAACTTGGAACATCTGCCCCGACTCTCCCTACATCCCTTACTGTAGTGAATTAAAATAAAATAGGGGCTTTTTACACTGTCAGACTGCCTCTTAAGTCTTAAAGACCCTGTCATTAAGTCCCTCAGTGACCACCCCTGACACCTGATTATACAAGACAAACAGCTTCTTCCTCTCCTCCCCATGTCTTATCTGGGTTTGCACCCCTGCGAAAGTCAAATGCAAACTCTCTGTGGTGGTGGGAGCTGGACGTACCCCAGAAAAACACGTTCTTAAATGTAACCCGTTCTTGTGGGTGTGAGCCCATTGTAAGTAGGACCCTTTGATGGGGTTACTTCAGTTAAGGTGTGGCCCAGAATGGGTCTTGATCCTATTACTGGAGTACTTTATAGGCAGAAAGAAACTCAAACAAATAGAAAGTCACAGGAAGCAAAAGCTGAAGGTCAATAGAAACCAGCAGAGAAGGGAGAGGCTGGAAGAGGCTACCACGTGCTATGCCATGTGACAGAGGAGCCCAGGCCCGAGGATGGCCAGCAGCCAGCCCCAGAATGCATTGCCTTGATGATGCCTTGATGTGGACTTCTAGCCTCAAAACCATAAGCTAATAAATTCCCATTGTTTAAGCCAACCCATTGCATGGCATTTGCTTGAGCAGCCAAGGAAACTGAAACACTCCCCATTCCCACTCTTCCTTGACCACCTGCTACAGCCCCACCCAGATAACAACACCAGGGCAGTCCCCTGGCCCATAGCAACCTCTGCTCCCTGCCTGCTTGGTGGAGCCCACGCTCCTCATGTGTTCCCCACATGACCCTGTGAGGCATGCTGGTCAGTTGTGTTCTAGGACCTGTGAGGACTAGGAAGGTTTCCTTGCACACATCCTGGTGTCAATTGTCCTTGCCACTCCTGCCATTCCACAGAAAGATCCTTATAACTCATCTTCCCTATATACTTTCTTCCCCATAGCACTTCTCATCACCTGACATATTACATACATCTCGTGTTTCCTGTCTATCTCCTCATTAGAATGAATTTAAGCTTTATGAGGTCAGGGACTTTGTTTTGTTCACCTCAGTAGCCCCAGTGTCTAGAATGGTACCTGGAAAACAATAGAGGCTTAATAAATACCTGTTGAATGAATCAATGAAGCAAGCGTGGTTCCAGCCCTCAGAGCCCTCCCAGCTACTGTCTGGCCACACCACCTCTGACGTTGACAGAGGACGGGCCAGATTTCCGCCCAACCAGAACCACCTCTGACACCTCCACTGCATGATACCTGCAGCCTCGCTCAGCCAGGTGAGCTCAGCATCACCCCCCTACGTGGCAGACACTGGTGGAGGAGGGCTTCACCCTCCCCTAACCCATCGATTCAATGAACTCAGCCCAATATATACCAATCCCTGTGCTCTCTGCCAGGTGATGGAAGGGGAGGGGACGACACAGGGAGATAAGTGATAGATATCAGCCACAAACTGACTGGATTCAAATCCCAGCTCCATCCTTTAATAGCTGTGTAATGTTGGGCGAGGTCATTGGTTCCTCTGTGCCTTAGTTTCCCCCACCTGTACAATGGGGATGAGAATAATAGTACCAACCTTTTTAGGGTGGGTGTGACAATTCTATTGATATTTACAAAGCCCTTACTTAAAGCCTCATGTAGTAAATGCTTTTTAAAAAATTGATATTGCTTAACACCTCCCCCCAAAAAAGCTCTATGCTCCAAAGCACAGACTCATTTCCATTTTCTCTGCTGCTGCTGACCTGCCCTCTTGTGAGTGTATGCATCCCAGCTCCCCTGGCCTCAGAGCACGTACATTTGCAGGCCTGTGGTGCAAAGAGCAAGGGATCCGTACCAGTACAAGGTCAGGGCTGGGAGTCCGTCATTCCCCAGGCCAGGGAGCAGGGCTTGTCCCAGGCTGCTCAGTGGTCTTGAAGCAGAGCTGGGCTGAGAACAACTGCATGGGGAGGCATTACGTGGAAACAGCTTAGGCTCTGGGTCAGCCCTGAGCTCCAGTCCCAACTCTGTCACCCACCAGGAGTGTGTCCTCAGTCATCATGGTGGTGCCTACCTTTCTGGTATAAGAATTGAACAATTCATGCAAATGGAATATCTGGTAAAGTGCCGGCTTTGTACACAGTGTTGTCCTCCCCCACAACCATTATCAGGTATCTAAGGTTGCACATCACACACCCCACAATGCTGTGGCATAAAACAACCACCCGTTTCTTTTGCATGTGACTCTGCAGTCTTAGCTGGGCTTAGCAGAAGTAGCTCATCTCTGCATCATTTGGCATCAGCTGGGGCTGCTAGAGTGCTAGACACAGGAGTCAGCTGCAGGCTCAACCTCCTGGGTCTGACACCTGGGCTGGGGTGACTCCAACAGGTAGGCTTCTTTCTCCTTGTCTGTGTGGCCTCTCCAGCCTGGCAGATTCTTGCCTGTAGGCTCAGGTCTCCACAGGTGCATGTCCTAACAGGGAGAGAAGCAAGCAGATGCTGGGTCACCTTCTATGACCTGGTCTCGGATGTCACAAAGCAGCATTGCTCCTGCCACACACAAGTGGTCAAAGCACTTGGCCCACTTTAAAGGGTAGGGAACACAGGCCCCACCTCTCAACAGAGGAGTGTCAATGCTACATCGTCAGAGAGAATGTGTGTGTATTTAGGAAAGTATACATTGGTATAGTGTCTTTGGAAAATGTAATCTGCCACGCCCCGTGGCATGGTTCCCTGATCGGGCCTAGAAGCCCAGATAGGCTCGGGGTCAGACATGGCCATGGTGGCCTTGGCTCTCAGACAGGGCCCCACTGCTGCTCTGGCTGAAGGGAGGCACATCAACCCCCACTGGCAACTTCTTTAGCCCTCAGGTCCTGGCCAAGCATGACCTTTCCTTGCTGCAAACAAGGGGCCCACAGCAGCTAAGAACCCTGCCCAGGTCCGTTGTGTAGCCACAGGCTGCACCTTGCCCTCCTCCTCAGGGGGCCCTGGGCTAGCCGTGCTTCTGGACCCCCATGGGGAAACACTGTCTCTAGAACCACTTCCACCTTGGCTGGGGTCCCCTGAGTTATCTTTAGGTTTCCATCGTCCAGAAGCCATAGCGAAGCTTTGGGTTTTAATTCCTGCCATTGATTCCCCATCCATGGAGATAAAATAATAGAATAAGAGAAATATGCAATGCCCTGGCTCCTTCCCCATGCCCAGGAGGGATGGCTAGTGCACAGTTAGAAGTGCTCTACCTCCCCAATGGGGCCCCAGCCTGCAGACTCATCTCTTGGTTATAAGGCAGAGAGGTGTAGATGGTGGGAAACCTGGAAACCTTACAGGAAAAGGGGTCAGCATCTGGAAGCAAAAAGGCACCATCCACCCCCAGGCAGGGTGGCTAATCCACGCGGGCAGAGCTCCAAAAGGGGATATAACCCCAGTGTCACCTGGCTCTTCCTGCCCCTAACATCTAGATGACGCTGCCTCAAACCCCCTCCCATATCCTGGCCCCAAGTCCTCTCCAAAGCATTACATTCCCATGGGCACAGCAGCTCTAACTCATGCCCCCCTGAATTCTTGTTTTCTATTCTGCATCCCATGGCACCCATCCAACCACAGGCACAGACCCCACCACCCACCCCAGGCCTTGAGTGGGCAGCAGATCACACTGGTCAGCTGGAAACACAAAGGGCAGATGGAGCCACAAAATGAGTTAAAAATTAAATCGTAGACATGCTTGATCTCAAAAGGCACCTCAGCCATTTTGCCAGCTTGGGTGCCAGCTCAGCTTCCACCCTGTTGTTCAGCCTTCTCTTTGTTTCTGCCCTCCCATAACTTCAAAAATTCCCCCCACATGCACTTAATTATGCAGCTTTCTCCAGCACCAACCACCAGACAGCTCAGCGCCTGCTTTGTGCACCCACCATAATGAGCTCCCCTGACCACTCACCATCAACTGTGGGCTCACTCCTTTGTCCTGCCCCACAGCAATATACACATTACATCCTCCTGCTGATCTAAAGTGTGCCACCCAGTTCCCCCAGGAAGGCAGGCACTTGAGAGCTTGGAAGATTTTGCAGGGACATTTTTCCCATTGTGTAGAGTTGAATGCGCCCTGACACAGCCCAGTTTTCTGAAACAACCTCATCCACCTGCTCTGCCAGTGAGTCAGGGCTGGGATGGGTCTGGAGGGAGGAGAAGACAGCTGGCCAAGGTGGGGACTGGACATCTTGTGAGCTTGGCTTCTCTGGCACTAAGCCTGAAGCCCTCAGGGGACTCAGAGTCCAAGCCCTGACAAGGTGGGTCCAACTGCACCCCGGTGCATGGCTTACAGGGTACAGGAAGGGCCTGAGGATCCCTGGAAAGAGGCTCTCCCCAATCCTTCACTCCAGGACAGGGAAAAGTCTGACTCAGCCTAATGCCTCCACTGGGACGTCTGCAGACAAGATAGCACAGACCAGTCACTCTCCCTGGATGCTCTGGTGCCAGCACACACACCGACCCCGGGACTTTGCTAGGCCTTTGCAATATATAAATGTCCAGTGTCAGGTCCTTGGGGGACAGTGGTGGGGAAACTGAAAGGAAAGACACATGGTGACAACTCAGGAATAAAGCTGCGCAGTCCTAGCAAAGGTGACCCACCTGGAGCCCTCTCCACTGCCACAGTCGGGGGTGCCTTCTGTCTGGCCAGCCTTCCCACTCCGCTCGGTGCCCAGGCCTTCCCAGGAGCTTTTTCACCCTCCGTTAGCCTCCATCTGGTGGAGTCGCTGGGAGCCTGGAGGGTGGCCTGGGGCTGGCGCAGACTGAGGATGGAGATGTGTTGGCCTGTGGGCTGGGCCTGGCTCAGGTGCCCCGGCTCTCTCCTGATTTCGTGGTTGGGGAGGGTTCCAGCTGCACCGAGAGGGGCCTCCCTGGGCCGACAGATGGGCGGCCCTGGGAGGAAGCCACATGGCAGGCCATGCTGCTGTTAAACGCAGCTCATTAGGTTTTATCGGCAAGATACTTCTTGGTTGGCAGGAGCGCACCTGCCCGGCAGGAGTGACCACCAGGAGCAGCCGGCGGCCCTGGAAGTCCTTGGTACGGGAGGCTGGAGGGCAGGATTGCTCTCGGGAACTCGGCCTCATCTCCCCAGACCTCGGAGGCTCCCTCCGTGCGTGGTGCCACTGGGAAACAGGGAGGGCGTGTGGGACTGGACCGCATGCCATGCCCCAGGAAAGCAGACGAAACCCGGGCAAGTCCAGGCCTTACCTGGCTCCCCCAGTGTGGGACTCCACGAACAGACTGCACTGGGGACTGACAGCTCTTCTGTGAAGGGTCAGACAGTAAATACTTTAGGCTTTGCTGGCCAAGAGGCAAATTGGAAGGTACTACTACATAGGTAATTGTATAATCATTTACAACTTAATCACTGAAAACTGCAAAACCATTCTTAGTTCACAGGCCACACAAAACAGGTGGTGAGCCAGGATCAGCCTGGGGGCGGTAATCTGCTGAGCCCTGGACTCCAATCCCTGGGTGAGGAGGTTGGCCAGAGATGCCGCCTGCAGCTCTCCTCCAAGGGAGGCTGGGTGCCCCTCCAGTGTGGGTGCCCCAAAGGTCTTGGTGGTTAGCCAAGCTCACAGAGCCCCTGTGCTCACCTATATCTGCAGGGCTCCCCCAACGTGGGACTCCATGAACAGACTACACTGAGGGACTGGACCCACGCCTGGAAGTGTCACTTTCTCCCCAGCACAGACCTGGCCCAAGAGGCCCAAACATGCCCTGCCTTCACCAGGATCCCAGGCCATGCCATGCTATGCCAAGGTCTCCCTGCTCATGACC
>PVIY010011020.1:0-66746 GCA_004026745.1 Myrmecophaga tridactyla | reverse complement strand
TTCCAGGCGATGTTCCCCTGGCTTGGCTCCCAGGCTCCCCTGGCCTTCCCGGCCACGGGTTTGGGAGGGGATTGGCGATTCGAGTTGGGGTTGGGGGGGCAGGGAGAGCAGCCGGAGAAATCAGCTGATTCATAGCGGCCGAACTGGCAAATCAGCCCAGCATTACAAGGTGGGGGCTGCCTGTTCCGGGCGTGGTGGAGACGCACGCGGCTGAGATGTCAGTGCCTGCCTGCATTGGAAGGACGGAACAGGGATCCCCGGGGAGGACAGCTTGTTACAGATGCAACAAATTCACACACACACACACACACCCCTATCTGCCAGTGTACTGTGTCAGAAAACCTCCTCATTCAAATGATTCTAACAATACCATATTATTTTACTATTTCAAAGTAGCTGCTGTGTTAGATGATTGTACATTCTTACTTTGTAAAAGTAAAACTCAGTCGAAAAAAATTCTGCAAATGCAATGTGGTCTTTTAAAACTCTTACATTATCAGATTAAAAAGAACACATGTACAATTTTGATTAAATGCCCTTCATAGGCCAGGGCCCTTACCCTGCTACTTCTCATAGGCATCTGTGAAAGGCCTTGCAGTGGTCAGACCCCCCTGGTGTTGGACTCAGACAAACCCGATTACCCTGCTCGCCAGTGTGCTGAGTGTGGACAATTAGCTCCAGTTCTCTGAGCTTCTTTTCTCTCATCTGTATAGAGGCTAATGTCCATTTTAAAGGGTTTGGGGATGATTAAAGGAGACACTGTGTGTGAATCAGCTTAGCGTCTGGAACATAATAGAGGCTCAGAGTCCAGTACATTGTGCCATTATTGTCATCATCATCATCATCATCACATTTAACCCACATCACCATCCTTCACAGGCAGACCTGACCACTCCTATTCTAAATAGCATGCAACTCCCATAGGTTGAAAGCACATCTGCAAGTAGAATGGCTAACTAGAGAAACAGAAGTTTCTCTTCTCTGTTGGTGATTTTATAGGTCAGATCTGCACTAGAAATTATTGCCTTGTTTTATGCTATTCAGATTTACCTGTTTATCTAACCAGTCTTTGTGTAGTTACTATGGATCTGGTACACACACCTGACAAATATTAGCATATTTAACTCAGGATCTTCTCTCCCTTGCTCCCTTTTTCTTTTTTTCATTTAAACTTTTTAAATGAAGTATAATTTACATCCAGAAAAGTGCACATATCATAAAGTACACCTCATTTTTTTTGTTCTTTTGAACCCGATATTTTAAGTGATAACCAGCCAGATCACAGCAGTGCTATAAGCTGCTGGACGCATGAAGTCATCCACCCATGACCGCTTCTTGCTTCCTGCCACCCTCCCAGTGATGGAAGACGAAATAGAAACTCCGCTTAGTGCGTTGTGACCACACTGAGCCCCACCCAGGGTTCAGCCAGGTCTCCGCTACAGGTGGGAATGTCTCCTTAACCTCCTTTTCACAGAGCTGTGGCCCACCAAGGAACGAGCACTTGGATCCCTTTCTCCCTTCAAATCTAGATTATGCTGGGAATTTCTAGAGGCGTCTTACCTCCCCAGCCAGAGTATATGTCCAGCTGTTTGCCAAGGATTTTTAAATAAAATACATCTGGAATCTTCTGACCCTTCTGTCAATTCCAACACAAGCTGTCTCTACTACAGTCTGCAGGGGGTGGGGAATTGGGCAGCTCTGCAAAGCAGAAACACCCACCACCGAGAGGCATAGTTTGCCAATAGAACTCACCAGGCAGAACAGTGCAAACTCCTTCCTCCACAAGAAATTCTTTGCAGGCAAATGCAAGGGGTGCAACAGTGAGGTCCTCCCCACAGGATGGCAGGCCCTCTCCAAGCCCCCCTCCGCTTCCAATGAGGCTGACCAACTTGCTTCACTGGTGCAGCTCCCCTGTTACTAAAGCCAGGCCCGGAACCTTTCCAGTTTATTCAGAGGCTGGTCCAATGCTAGGATATGTCATGGTGGCCTGAGAGCATCTCAGCCTCTACTATTTAAAGAGACAGCACCCAGCTCTGTGTACTTCCCAGAATACAGCAAGCCCAAGAGGCTTTGCTAGGCATGGAGAACCTGGAATCAATGGGGAGAGGAGCTTTGGGTATGCCTGGAAACTTTGGTGCCGAGGCTGTCCTCACCACTAGTATCAAAAAGGTCCTGCCTTCTCGTTTCCCTCCTCACCCCTCCCAGCAAATTCTTCACCATGTGTAGAGGCTGTTTACATAGTGCTGTATGCATGCAGATGGGTCTTGTTGTAAATCAATATCATTTTAAGGAGCTCAAACATTGCCTAGTTAATCTTTCACAGCATCACTCAAAGGATCCATCTGTCTCGAAGTCACCTCATCAGGCCCAGGGTGCTGAATTCACAGCCTAGAGGGGCTCTGCTACCTGCCCTGCCTGCCTTGACCCTACCCCAAATTACTACCCCGACAGCATGTGAGAACAGAACCTAGGGAAGTGATTTCTTCTGGCTCTGTCCTTCTGGACCCTTCATGAAGTTCAGCCACTAAATATTGACCTTCACAAGATAATTAAATCCTAGTAAACAGACCTCTGTTGTAAACCTTCCAACCTGCCCTATAGGATAGGCTGGAAGAGTGACTGGAAGATTAAGGAGAGGTAGGTAAATACAGCCATGAGATTCTTCGGGCTCTTTGAAGTTTGTGCCCCTTAAGCCCCCAGAACGAGTCTTCAACTTTACCAAGTCTTCCCAGGTAAGGCAAGGGTACTTGGTTTCATCGGATGAGTTTCCTGGTGTTCTGGCGATTTCCTCATCTCTTGTGTCAGGGGCCCCCAACCAGGAGTGACAGGTGGAGGCTGGGGAAGTCCCTCTCTGCCATGGAAACTTTAAGTTTTGCCAGACTCCCCAGTTAGGAGGGGTTCCATTGGCCCCATTCCCTGTTCTGCTCATAGCTGGTGCCTTTCCAGCCCAAAAGAAACAATTTAGACTTTCTCTCTTTGTGTAAGTCATTTTCGATTTTTCTTGGCAGTGGTTTTCAACTGTGACAGCTCATTAGATCACCAGAAAGCTTTTCAAGTAACCTAGGCCAGGGTCTCTGCCCAGAGAGGCTGATTTAGTGGGTCTGTGTTAGGGCTCAGATGAGAGTACCTTTTGAAGTTCCCCTAGATGTTCCATTGTATCAAGCTAAGTTGTCATCTGGAGCCCGATTCTCCCAGATTTCCTGACAGCTCTGTTCTGCTATGGGGTGGAGCTATGGAGCCCAAATGAAGGTAAGGCCCAGTATGTGTTGCAAAATTATAGCATACTCCAGTTCAGTTTTGTCAGATACAAGGGTGGGCATGTGTGTGTGTTTGGTGAGCAAGAGTGTGAGGAGCTTCCCTCAATCCTTTCTTGACATACTTGCCCAGGGGGGCTGGGAACCTTAAGTGTGCTTTTCCAGACCCCTGCAGCCAGCAGCCCTTCCTGGGGGTTCCTACTGTCAGATTTCAAAAGTGCATGACAGAGGCTTTTCCCCTGAGGACAGGACTCCTGAGGTGTCTAGGAAGATTATTTCTGCTTCAAGGGCTAAACATTCAGAAGAAGAGGGCAAATGAGCCATGGATTTTGATAATTTTGCTCACCTGGTTGGATAAAACCAGTACCCAGTCTCTTGGCCTTGGGTCTCCATCAATTCCCCCTTATTCCCTGCAGCCAAGTCCCAGTGGACGTGCTGGCGGTGGCCTGCTTGACATGACCCTGGCATCTCCAAGGCATGGTAGTTGGTTACTGCCACAGCCCAGAGGCTCCAGCTCTTATGAGAAACACAGCTACAGCTCATAAGACCAGCTAACTCGAACATCTGAGATCTCCTGCCATGCCATGTGGCGAGAGCTCAGAAACAATTACCAGTACATCATTGATAATCCCGATCACAATAATTCATATTGACTCAGTGCTAACTATATGCCAGCCTCTATTCTAAACATTTTACATGAGTCACAACAAACCTACAAAATGACCACCGACATCACTCCTTATTTTAAAAGTTGGGGAAACTGAGGCACAGCCAGACGTTGAGTGACTTTCTGAAAGATGTATCAGTAAGAATTGATGTCAGCAAGATTCAAGCCAGGCAGCCTGGCTGCAAAGTCCACACCTCCCACTCTGTCCTATTTTGTATCCTTGCTGTCTTCCTAATGATGTCAGCTTGACCTTTGCGCTTTCCTAGACACCGTATAATTTAATGTCTCTACTTTACCAGAGATACAGAGACTTGATGCCGACTTATGCATTCACATTTCTTTTTCCCTTGCAGAAGCAGGAAAATGTCCTAAAACATCTACTGGTTGCACCAGTCGAATGAGGCCCCCTTTCAAGCATCCTGCTCTCTATCTGCCAATGTGCCCCTTTGGGGAGGTCTTACTCACACACACTTCGCAGCAGCACCAATGCTCAGTGAGAAGTTGGCTTCATGAGACAGTCAGTGTTATTCGAGGGGAGGAGAATCCTGTAGACTCCGCATGAAGACAGAAGCCCTTCCTGAGCTTTATAGCATATAAAAGACTGTTGCGTGCAATGCAATCATTTGACAGGGAGTCTGTGTGCCCACCTTGCAGGTGAGGTTTGAAGAACTTACAGTATTTTCTCCAGGTGAAACAGCTAGTGAATGCCAGGGCCAGAACGCAAAACCAGTTCCTCTGATTCCCAAACTTGCAATTTTTCCATTATGCAGACTCCCCAAGGAGAAAACAAAGGTGAGTCTGAATTTGGCATTTTTGTCCCGTGGTTATGTTGTCATTGGAGCATCTTAAAACATCACATCAGGCACCCAATAAAAATCTGGTGAGTATTTAGCCCACAAACGAAGCGTTTTTTTGTTCTGTTGTAGCCAGCAATCTGTGAGGGAGCTCTTGGCGAGGCTGGACACAGCTGATCTGAAAGGGTCCTTAAAAATCAGGTTCCTGCCTCACCTACACGGTTCTGACCTTGGGTAAAACTGCTATTATAAGAGCAAGTCGGGCCGTGATGGCTCAGCAGGCAGAGTTCTCACCTGCCATGCCAGAGACCCAGGTTCGATTCCTGGTGCCTGCCCATGAAAAAAAAAAAAAAAGAGCAAGTAAAGGGGTCAAAGAAGGCAGAGCAGAAGGGAATGAGGATGAAGGGAGAGGGAAGGGAAGAGAAAGACGAAAGGGGAAAGGAAGAAACAGAAGGAGCCAGTTTGACTTCTATGAGTGGGCTTCTCTATTATAGACATATCTGAAATTATTTCATCTCCAGATCCTTAGAAGATGTTCTCTGTGAACTACTGTTAGAGGATGACATAAAGACGTGAAACAGTCAAGTTGGGACAGAACTATTCTCTAAATTACATTTTTATAAATTTACCAAAATATCTTGCAATCAATGCCATTTTTAGCTCCTTCACCTGTGGGAGAGAGAAAGAATAGACTAGTTATGTTGTGACATTGGAGCAATATGACATATAAAGAATCCTCTGTTCCCAGATGCAATGTTGCTTAGGAAAGCCAGATTCCATAAATGCAAGTGGAGGGGGAGAAAGAGGTCTTTTCTCTGACATCTCCTGACCTAGCAGAGAAATGATTCTGGAGTAAAGTAAGCAAGACGGGGTCAAAAACAGATGTGGACTTGAATTTGGAAACTCTGGAGCTTTTTTAAGGCTCTTATTCCTAAGTGAATTTTTTTTTTTTTTTTGGTCCAGCTGGGAACAGGCTGCAGGAGGTAGAGAAGCAGAGGAATGTTGACACACAAGAATGAATGGAATGAGACAGGAATGAATGAATTTTCTTGATGTCTGAAGACCAGACAGATAAATGCTGAGAAAGGCAGGTTGGGATTTGGTGGACAGAGGTTGCCCTTATTGAGGAAGGTGGAAAGGAGAGCCCACCACCCAAAGGAATGCTTGATGCAGGCTGTGCCAAGAAGCAGTGCATAAATATCAAGCAAGAAGGGCAAGACAAGTACACATGGCCCCGGAATGGAACCTGGGCAGGTGATCCCCATGACACATCATTCCGTGTGCGCCTCGGAGGTCAAGAAACAGCAGTTGGGGAGGACTTAGATGTTAAAATAGAGCAGATGTTTACGTTATCTCTGAGTCCCTGAACCACTTATCAAGTGTGAAACCTCAGCTAAGGCTGGGGAAGATCACAGCCAAAGGTCAAATCCTTTTAAGAGGGTCAAGGGAAAACTAGGCAAGGCTTCAAGAATGTTTACTCTTCATTATTAAAGACTAGAAATTCATCAAGAGGACTTCAGGGTAAGGTGGGCCTCGTATGAAAATTATAAGTTACAATATTTACCTTAAAATATTGACCCTGAAATTAAAGTCCTAGAGATTTATCTTAAAATAGTCATGGATATTCAAACTTTTGGCTATAGTGGTATTTATCACAGCAGTTCTTATAAAAAAGAAAAATATGAGCATCATAAATCTCAAAGGATAGAGGAACAATTGGTAAATTTTGGTAGAGAGAAGATGAGTATTATATAGATAGTAAAAATGATGTTAATGAGTGGACGAAAAGCCCACAATATATAGTTAGTGGGGGGGGGGGAGTTACAAAACACTATGGCTAAAATTTATTGAGTACTTACCATGAACCAGACCCTATGCTCACCCTCTCTTTAACACCCACCACAGGAGTAGATTAGTGTCATCCCAGAGGCACCAAGATGTTAATGCAGTGCCCAAGGGCACACGACTGACAAAGGGTGGAGACAAAATGTAAACTGAGTACCTGAATTTAAATCCCACATTCTTAACCACTGAACCCCATCAAATGTACAGTCTTTCCCTTCTCCTTCTGCTCTGCCTCCTCCTCCTCGTCCCTTCCTCTTCCTGCTCTTCTTTCCTTCTTCTTCTCCTCCTTCCTTTTCCGCTTCTCCCTCCTGTCTTTCCTCCTCTTCTTTCTCCTCTTCTTCTTCTTCATCTTCCTATTCTCCTCTTCTTCCTCCTCCCCCTTGCCCTCTTTCAGTTTCTACTTCCCTTCCTTCTCCTTCTCCTTTTCCTCCCTTCCTCTTCCTCCCTTTCTCTTCCTCTTTTCTTCTCCTCCTCCTCCTGTTTCCTCCTCTTCCTCCTCCTTTTCCTCCCCCTCCCCCCTCCTTCTCCTTTTCCTTTTCCTCCTTCTCCTCCTCTTTCTCCCTTCCCTCTTCCTTTCCCCCTCTCCCTCCTAGGGGACATTTTATGTGCTCTCAAACTTCCCTCTTATATAATCTTAGATCACTTAATGTGCAGCTGTGTCCTGTGATTCTCCAGGAGGGAACTGAATTATAAAGCACTTTCCAAATGTTTTGAATCCTCCCTCCCAACCCCCGATTATCTCTCAGGATTAGTTTCCACAAGCATCACTGTTGGAAATGTTGGGTTACACAACCTTCTCCAGTGCAAACATATATCAAGGGAGCCAAACTAGACATCTCAGTAATTGAAAGGCAGATCAGAAGGCAGAATGCAGAGGCTGGAGACTGCAGGTGTGCTAACTTTTCCCAGAAAAGGGTAGATAGCGTCAGTAGAGACCAATGCTGGGGAGAAGTCCCAAAGAGATTTGTTGATGTCATCCTGAGTAAGGAATTGGATGGGTGTGTTCCCAAAGGCTGCTTAGGATCTTCCTGGTCTTGTGTTTCACCTCCTTAGAAGGAGAGATCACACTGGATTTTCAACTCTTCAGAACCCTGTTCTGGACAGAGAGAAGTAGAGCACAGAGACCCAGTGTTGTACCTAGATTATGCACACAAAGTGGGACAAAGAAAACCTCCAGAAGCAGCCTTATGGTGTCACACAGGTTATCTCAGCTTCCTCAAAAAAAAAACCTGGCTGAAGAGTTTCTACCAGAGAATCCAGGGTGAGAGGACTTCCAACATGGCTTGCCAGCATTGTCTGCCAATTGGAAAGCATTCTGAACAAGAACTTCCACCCCATCAGGTTAAGGGAGGAAACCTGTTATAAGATTGAGTGCATGAGCATCTCACCTACAGAACCATGGAATAGGAGTACATAAACCTATGAATAAACCTGGTGGCAGCCCACAGGAACCCTATGCTCAGACTGCAGACTATTGTGTGCGCCCACTCAGGTGGCTGATGGAGCTGTTCTCCATCCAACAATTTTATTTGCTGAATATCAACACTTACTCATCATCCACAGTATTATGTGTGACTCCCTAAGTCCAGTGAACCTGGTTGGCCTGGTGTTGACAGCTGCCCACTGAAGTGCCAGTCTCCCATCTGCACCAGTGGTGGTTTCTATAAAGGAAGCAAAGACCGTGCAGTTCCTCTCATTCAAGTCACTGGACTTTGTTGGCTTCTTCCATGATGAGAGTGCACACAGAAGATGACTAAGTTTTTTTGGGCATCCAAATCCATCTAGAGTCAGAACCAGACTCTAGGAGAAGTATGTTCTGAACAGCTTAACCTCAACTAAGGGGAGCAGAAGGCCTCTTAAAACAACATGTATTCAAAAGGTATTCACTGAGTAGTGACTACAGGCCAAAAAGCCGACAACACCATTCAGCCTCTCCAATCTTCATTAGATTGCAAAAATGGCCACAAATGCTTTCTGACCCTATATTTCCCTTTGCAATCTAACTTTTCATTTCCACCATGAAAAGGTGGACTGTATTCTTCCAATCTTTGAATCTGGACATGGCTTCATGACATGCTTTGGCCAAAGGTGGCTGAAGCAGAGGCATAAAATGCACCTACTCATTGGGGTTCTTGCTGCTGGAGACCTTCTTGCTGTCATCTGAACAAGCTTGGTCAATGTTAAGAGACCACAGGGAAAGAGATGGATACCAATCATGCCAGCCATCTCAGCTAAGATCTCAGACCAAGAAGAAACAACTAAATCTGACCCAAACCAGAAAGGCTGCTAAACAAAGCCTAGCCAAACCTCAAAATTGTGAAAAATAATAAATGGTTATTTAAGGCCACCAAGTTTTGGGGTGATTTGTTACACAGAAAACACTAACTGATACATTAACAATATTAACATTGGTGGGTAGGCATCAAACTTATATTTAGAGGCAAAGGCAGTGCTCCCTGCAGAAGCAAACTTACTTCCACTTGCTCCTGGTGCTCTGGGGCCTGGAAAACTGACTTTCATAGTTCACTCAACAGTATCTCTGAATAAGGAGAGTGGTAAGACCAGCAAGATTAAGAAGATTACCAAGATGTGTGGGACACACTTGATTCTATGGGAAATCTCAGGTGTTCCATGGAAGTCTGGTGGTTCTATGGAGAATCTTTCAGATCTGTAAAGAGTCCTTTGGATTGGTGGTACACTCTGAAGGGTAGTGTGGAGCAGTATGGTGGACTCCCCAAAAGATATGTCCTCATTCAAATCCCCAGAACTGCAAACGGTCTTTGCAGATGCAATTTAGTTAAGCAGGTCAAGATAAGATCACCCTGGATTAACCAGGTAGACCTTAAATCCAGAGAAAAATGTCCAACCCTGCTAACAACTTGATTTCAGATTTCTAATCTCCAGAATGAAGAGAGAGAATTTATTTCTGTCATTTTCAGCCACCAAGTTTGTGATAATTTATTAAAGCAGCCTCAGGAAATAAACACGATGCTCTTGTATATTCTGGTAGCATCAAATTGCCATAAAAGTGTCTCTCAGTTTCTGCAGTTATTTCACAGAAGACTAGTAACAGCTTGGGAACTGGTGCTGGTCTCATATGTGGACCACACTTTGAGCAGCACGGCTATGGAGACAGCTGAGGTTGGCCCTAATGTACCTGCGGCCCCTGATCTAGAACCATTTATGGTGTGAATCTCACCATTAAACAGTTTTCTTTGAACACTGAACCAAATGGCATTTCTTCGAATCCCAATGCAAGACCCATGGAGAATCAAACAGGAAGCTCTTAGGAAGAAGAAAACCCTTTCTTGGGAAAGGCACTGGATAGTAATGATAATAGTGACTCCTCAAGCTTAGCCCATCATTGGCTGGAAAGAGTAGTTGGTCTAGGAAGTATTGTTCTACAGATATCCATGGGCTCCTGGCTTGGGGCAACATGGATTTGAGTGCCGGTTTGACTCTGCTCATTGCTGTTTGTACTGCTGGGTCTGTTCCAGGGACTGCAGGGACAGCATCCTGGCCAGTGGAAAATGCACCTGACCCTCTTAGCAGCCAGCCCCTTCCATGGAGCTGTCCTTTTGCCAGGAGCATAAGAGACATCAATTCCAGATAAAGCTACAGAGTGCTTTATGGAATGACCCTTAGAGGATCCAGCAGAATTAAGATTTTCTTCTGTAAGCCAGAACAAAGCTATACGTATTTTGCATTGCTCTACAGAATGCATAAAAATGATCAGCACAGCATCTAACCTGCCAAAGAATCAAGGTTGCTATGGCTGTGATTATAAGTAAGAATAAGACTGTGACTGTGTTAGGCCCTAGGACATCCTAAGGCCTGCTTCCCAACATCCATGGAGGATGGATGTCTCTGCCATCTACCCATTGCTGAAGCCGGAAAGTTTGGCACTTCTTCCCACTTGGTCACCAGGTCTTAGCAGTTCGGTCTCTGAAAAATGCACCTTTCTCATTGCAATTAGTCTATTCTGGAGCATGGTTTCATCTTGTCTGATTCACTGCAGAAGCCAAAATTATCCCTCCACCTTTATTTTGTCACTCTCTAATTCCCTATTAATAATAATCATTATAATCAACCAAGTATATTCCAGAGATTTTGCTAAGTGTTCAGCTTGCGACTTGAGCAATAGATACTATTACCTTTGCTCAACATTTTATTATGACAAAATTTCAACCACACAGGAAAATTTTAAAAATTGAAGTAAGCACCCACATATTTACCACCTAGATTCTATAATTGCTACCCTTTTTCAATATTTGCATTGTCCTATATCAATCCATCTATTGATCCATCTTATTTTTTCATTCATTTCAAAGTGAGTTGCAGACATCAGCAGATTTCACTCTTAAAATGCTCCAGCAGGCAGGATAGATCATTTAAACAATCCAAACACAGGGAGCCCAGGATAAGAATGACGACCTTTAATCCTGATTAGCTTAATGTAATGCCTGGATGCATCCCAGAACATATTAAGAAGATAATATAAAAAGTATTGGCAAAGTCCCTTGAGTGATGGGAGAAAAAATATGAAACAATTAAACTTTACCACAGGGTAAACGCCTGATACTGTGTCAAACATTAGGGACACCCAAATCAATAAGCCCAGCCCTTGATCTTGAGGCTTGCTCTTGTGAAGCTTATGTCTCTAGTGGAGAAGCTTAACCTACCTATAGGTATGCCTATGAGTTACTTCCAGAGGACCTCTTTTGTTGCTCAGATGCAGCCTCTCTCACTCTAAGCCCAATTCTGCTAGTGAAATCATTGCCCTCCCTACCATGTGGGACATGACATCCAGGGATGAAAGTCTCCCTGGAAGCGTGGGAAATTACTCCCAGGGATGAACCTGGCCCTGGCACCATGGGATCAACAATTCTATCCTGACCAAAAAAGGGGGAAAAGAAGTGTAACTAATAAGGTATCAGTGGTTGAGAGTTCAGAGAGAGTCAAGATGGTACTCTGGAGGTTACTCTTATGCAAACTTCAGTTAAGACATTTCTACCTACCATAGCTTGCCAACCCCAAACCTAAACCATTCCTGCTAATCCTACAGAACACTTCGAGTGTTATATAAGATTCTGCAAAGTTTCCATGCACTAGGGTAACTTTCCAGAAACTTACAACCTCCAGATGGGTCCCTGGACCAATAAATCCTCAAATGCAGAGGGCCAGCCTCTCCAGAACACAATTAGTTCCATCTTCTTGTCTCATATTATTGACAGCCCTTTCCAACATGAAAAGTTAGAATTGGCATAGCCCAAATGCCCCTAGAGAGTGAGAGAAAGATCAAGGTTGATGATGGCATTACACAGAGAAGGTAGCGTTTAACAAATGAGTATGAGTGCTGAATCATTATATTGATATTTCTTTTAGTCTCCAGTATCTTAGAGCAGCTGAAGTAAAAACCTAAAATTGTGAAAATCTGTTCTACAACTAAATGTTGCAATCTGTCTTGAAATCTATTGCTTTTTTTGTATACATGTTATTTTTCACAAAAAAGAAAAAAAGAGGTCGATTATAATCATAAATGCAAACAAACTAACAGAAGCCTCAACGGGCTTCTTAGAAGTGCTGCTTCACCTTTCTGTCGTTGATTTTCAGTTTAATTATACTCTGTTTAGACAAAACACTTTATTATTTGAAAACAAGCAATGTACATTTGAAAAAATGTGCATTCTGCACCATTGGAAGTTAGTCAATTGTACTATTTAAGTATTTTATACCTTTATTGATGGTTGTTTAACATTTATTTTACTGGCGGAACTGGATTTACATACCTATGATGTTTTTTAAAGTCTTGTGTTATGTCATTTTATGCATTATACATTTTGAAGCTATTCTACTGGGTGCATATAAATTTAGCATTGTTATGTCTTCCTATTTAATCACCTTCTTATCATGATGCAAAATAACTGTTAACATTGAAGCATGTTTTTTGCCTTTAGGTCAATGCTGTTTGACAAGCACTCTGCCGCACAGCCATACCAACTTTTGTTTTGTGTTTGCACCATATATTTTTTCCATGTTTTAAAATCTTATTTGCATTTATTTAAATATTATTTATCAACAACATATTATTTTTGGTCTCATATTTTTTAATCCACTACAACAAACCTTGTTTTTATAATTGGATTTTTCAGTTTATTTGCATTTAATTACATTACTAATACATGCTGGTTTTCTTAAAAAAAAATTATGATTGAAGTTGGCAGGTAGGGGTACATTATATCATTATCACTTAAAAAATGCTTCAGTATGCAAATCATTAATAAGAGTTCCATATTTATTTACCTTTTCAGAGACAAAATATACATCCAGTAAAATGCATACATCTTAAGTATGGTTGATGAGTTTGGACAATTGTATTCAGCCATGTAAACCAAATTTCCATCAATATACTGGACATTGTCACACCCCAGAGACTTCTTTCAAGAGTCTTCCCTGTCAATCCCCATCCCCCAAGCCTCAGGGACAACTGCTGTTGATGACTGTTATTTGGGGGAACTATTATTTTATTTTTATTTTTTAACAGTGAAGAAAGCACACTTGGAAAAATTAAATAACTCACTCAAAGTAACAAAGCCAAAAATTTGGGTCTTTCTGACTCCAGCACTAGTGTTTTCATCCCCCTGTCTTGTTCTCTGCCCATAACCCAAATGCTTTTACAAGTGCTCCATGGAACACTCAAGATGTTTCTTGGGAAAATGGACATGGGCATATAAAAGAATCGTAAAGGATCTGATAAGTCCTGCAATGCAAAACAGCAAAGCAGAACAAAATGAAAGCCTGCTTATAGCCGCTCAATTAGCCAAAATGCTATTTTTCTGCCACAAAAAAAAAAAAATGTGATGTGAAGGTGCTCTGAAATGTCACCCAATATATTTTCATTCTTGATATGGGATGGGTTCCTCTAGTGGGTGTGTCCTGTCCAGTTCTTACATCTTTGCACCAGCTGTTCTCACTGCCTGGAATTCTCTCATGAGCTCCATCTGCTCTTTACCTCTCTGCCTTGTATTTGTCTTCCAGGTCTCAGCTTACTATTCTTTGGGAAGTCCCCAGCTTCCCTGAAAGGACTGGCTCAATATCCATCCCCTGGGTTCTCTCAGTACTCTACACATCCCCTCAAATATCATTGTCGATTGCTTTTGAGTTGTCTTTTCATGTGTCTGCCTTTGGTACAAGTCTCTAGATTGGGTATAGTGTCTGACTCATGGAAGGTGCTCTGTGATAATAGTAATAAAAATAAAATAATTCTAAGCTTATGGTTTTGAGCAGGGTGAATCCTGATGGTAAGTAGCCCGGTATGCCATAGAAATAAGATCTGGGTCAAAGTGCATTGCACATGGTCTATTCCAACACATGTTGGGCATCATGGCCCTCTTGCCCAACATGCCATGTGCTTTTCTAGCTCCAAGCTTCCTGCCTCCCCGATCAAGGAGGCTGTACCAGGCTGTTCTTCCCACACAGGTATTGCTGATTATGGTGGGGCGGGCACATATCACCTGTGAGGGTACCCCAGGCTGACCACTGACCTATGTCATAGCTGGACCCAAAGGACTCAGAATGAGCGACATGGAGAGAGGATCCCAGTTCTGCTTCACATGTGTTCTTCCAACAAACCTCCTTTTTCTTCCTATAACCACCAAGCCAAGGCACACCCAGATGTTTACCACTTCTCAATTTCATTGTTGAAGAGACATTCCTTTGGGTTAGGAATGCAGCATGCTTGAGTTTTATCAGAAGCTTCCCAAGGATGGTAGGTGGAAGTAGCTCCCTAGAGGAGGATGAGAAGTGGAGAGGAAAGGCTGGAATGAAACTTTGCCCAGGAGAGTACAGCTGGTGCTTGGCTGAGAGGTAGCAGGAATGCATGGAAGGAAGATGCTAAGATGTTTGGTGAGTACAAAAAAGGCACTCATGTTTTAAGTGGGTAACATTTGCAGTTTCTTGCATTCCTTACAACGAATGCCAAGCTAACTGAGGCTGAGAAAAATTAAATGAGAGAGCTATGATAGTTTCCTTCTTGCTCCAGAAAATACCATGATCAACTGAACAATCTAAAACTGGTTCATTCATAGCTCATTTTTTCCCCTGGTGCCTTGTGTTAAAATAAGATTTCAAACTCTTTTTACCATCAAGAAGGAAGAAGCTTCCAGTAGTTACTTAATATCAATCAAAAGACAGGGACATCATCCATTATCTTCTACAATTGCAAAAATTACTCTAGATCAGTCTGCCCAATAGAAATACAGCATAAATAGTGGATGTACATTAAAATTTCTTGAAGTCATATTATTAAAAGTAAAATGAAACAGGTGAAGATAAATGGCAAAGCTATTTAATCCAGTATGTCCAGAAGATTATAATTTCAGCATGTAATCGATGTCAAAATATAGAACTATTTTATTATTTTTTGTGCTAAGTCATTAACAGTGGCTCAGTGGCAGAATTTTCGCCTGCCATGCTGGAGACCTGGGTTCAATTTCCGGAGCCTGCCCATTCCAAAAAAAAAGCAGGAATGAAGGAAACAAATCAATGGTAAATCAGTATGATTTACCAAAGATGGGCATCTCTTGTAAAGGTTAACATGTGAGGGATTAAGTCAAACGAGAAAGGGAATTCTGAGAACAAGAAGGTAGTAGAAGACAGTCAAGGAGGAGGCTGGCTTGGTTTTGATTCCTGCAGAAGCCAACCCTGGGGTAAAGGACTTGGTGCAGGCTGTTTACCTGGGAGGTGATTCCATGAAGCACAAGTCAGGGAATTAGGAAAGTTAAACAGGGAAGGGAGAAAAGCCAATAAAGGATTCTTTTAAGAGTGGATTACTGCAGTGGGCAACTGGAGCGCAATCTTAATGGGGACTTCTTATAGACCATATAGAACACACTTCCAATTGTCTCCCTGGCATTTTAGATTGAGCTAGAAGAAGAGCATTATGCTGATGCAGGAGTATCCAACTTTACTGTTCTGGTTAATGGAATATTACCTGCTGGAATATTATCCACTGATTCTCATTCCTCAGTACTCTCTTTTCTCCAGCTTCTTTCACTCAGCATACTTCATTTGAGATTCATCTGTGTAGCAGCATGTATCAAGAGTTCACTCCTTTTTATGGCTGCATAGTATTCTATTGTGTGGAGGTACCAAAGTTTGTGTATGGGCATTTTTGGTTATTTCCAGTTTGGGACTATTATAAATGAGGCTGTTATAAGTATTTATGTTCAATTCTTTGAATGCACACATATTCTCTTATGTTAATGCCTAGGAGTCAAGTGGCAGGGTCAAAAAGTAGGGTATATATTTACCATTTTAATAAACTGCCGAATAGTTTCCCAAAGTCATTGTATCATTTTATTTCCCATTAGCAGTGTATGTGAGTTCCAGTTCCTTCATATCCTTGTCAACACTTTTAATTTTAGCCATTCTAATAGGTGTGTCATAGTTTCACATCTCAGCATAAATTTACATTTCCCCAATAACTAATGATGTTGATCATTTTTCCATGTGTTTATTTACCATCTGCATATCTTCTTTGATGAAGCTTCTGTTCAAATGTTTTGCCTATTTTTAATTTTTTTATTCTGTTTACTTAATGAGTTTTGAGAGATCATTTTATATTCTGGATACAAGCTCTTTATTGTATATATATTTCTCAAATAGTGCCTACAAATGTGTGAGGAGCGCAAGGCTTTAATTTTGGTGAAGTCCATTTTATCTATTTATTTTTTGGTGCTTTTGGTGTCCTAGCTAAGAAATCTTTGCTTAACAACAGGTCACAAAGATATTTCTACCACATTTCTTTTTCTAAAAATTTTATAACCTTCAGTTTTATATTTAGGTCTTTGATCAATTTTGAATAAATTTTGCTATGTGGTATGAGGAATTTTTTTCTTGCATATGGATATTTATTTCCAAACCATTTACTGAAAGAACTAATCTTTCTCCACAGACTTGCCTTTACATCATATTCCTTCTGTCTGAAGGACTTCCTTTAACGTTTCTCATGGTATGGATGTGCTGGTATAAATTGTCTCAGCTTCTGTATATTTGAAAAATCTTGGGTTTTTTGCCTTCATTTTTTGAAATTTTGTTTTGTATGTATAGAAGTATAGATTGTTTTTTTCTTTCAGGATTTCAGAGATGTTGTTCCATTGTCTTCTCACTTGCATTATTTTTGATGGGAAATATGCTGTCTTCCAAGAGCAGCTATAAAATGAAAATATGGAGCCCTTGTTCAAAAGTATTAATAATTTCACGATGATAACATCATAGAAAGGCACTAGGATTTCCTTTAAGTGTGGGGCCCTGTGCACTTGCACAGGTGACACGCCCATCATGCTAGCCCCACTGTCATTCCTCATCCTTCTACCTCAACATATAACTTTTCTTCTCTGGTTGTTTTTAAGATTTTCTCTTTATTCCTGGCTTTGAACCATTTGAACAGGAAGTGCCTTGGTGTGATGGTCTAGAGATTTTATAGACCCCAGAAAAGATGTTCTTAAAGCTAATCCATTCCTGTGGGTGTAGACGTATTGTGGGTGGAGCTTTAGATGAGGTTATTTCAGTTGAGCATGCCACAGGTGGTCTTAATCCTCTTACTGGAGTCCTTTATAAGAGGATGGGAGACAGAGAGAGAAAAGAACACCAGCAGAAGCTGACAGAGAAAGCCAAAGAAACACACAAGAAGCCACTGAACTCAGAAGCTGGAGGCAACAAAACCTGGAAGAGAAGACACAGACCAGCAGATCCACCATGTGCCTTGCCATGTGTCAGAGAAGGTGAGGATTGCTGGCAGCCTGTATTCAGTCCAGATATTGTCTTGATGATGCCTAGATTTGGACATTTTCACAACCTCAGAACTGTAACATGTAAATATAAAAATCTCCATTTAAAAGTCAACCAATTTCTGGTATATTGCATTTTGGCAACTTTAGCAAACTAAACCTTCATGTTTCTCATGCTTCATGTCTTTGCATTTCTCAGATCTGTGGGTTTATTATTTTATCAGATTTGAAAAAAGTTTTCAGCCATTATTTCTTCAATTATTTTTTTCAGTAATCCCTCCACCTTCATTCCTTTCCTTCTTATAGACTGCAAATAAATATATATTATACAACTTGAAGTTGTTTCACAGCTCACTGATGCACTTTTCAGGTGTAATAATTATTTTATTCTCTGTATGTTTTGTTTGGTAGAGTTTCTATTTTTTATTGCTATATCTTCTAGTTAACTTCTATTTTCTAATGCCAGATCTTATCTGTCATTAATTCCCATCCCATTTTTTTTTAATCTCAGATGTTGCCATATTATTTAATTTTATTTTTTATATTTTCCATGTTTTTACTTACCTTTCTCAATATTTGGTGCATACAGTTATAAGAACTGTTTTATTGTTCTTATGTGCTAATTTAATGTATCAATTGTGTTTGTTTCGATTGGTTTACTTTCCTCTTATTATGAGCAATTTTTCCCATTTCTCTGCATGTTAGGTGATGTTGAGTGGATGCCAGATATTGTGACTATAACCTTGTTGGGTGCTGGATATTTTTGTCTTCCTATAAATGTCATTGAGATTTGTTATAGGATGCAGTTAAGTAATTTGGGAACAGTTTGATCCTTTCTGGTCTTGCTTTTAAGATTTGTGAAGTGGGCCCAGAACATGTTTACTCTACTAATAATTATTATCCACTCCTGTGACAAGTCCTTCTGACTACTATACTCAGTGCCCACAAACTATGAGTTTTTCCAGTTTGGATAGTGGAAACAGTCACTATTCCCAGTCCTGGGGAACACTGAGTACTGTTCCTTCAAGTTCCTTTGGGTGTTTTTTTCCCTGCAGCACCCTTCTCTCTGGGACTCTAATTTTATGAACTCTAGCTGCCTGGTCTACCCAGACTCTCAGCTCTGCCTCCTCTCTTCAAGGAATTCGCTGGACTCCTCCTCCTTGCACTCTATGGCCTGGAAACTCTTTAATTGTAGCAAACTGGAGTTATCATTGGGTTCACCTCATTTGTTTCTATCTGTTTGGGATCACTGTTCTTTGTTGCCTGAGGTCCAGTATCTTGAAAACTATTGTCCCATATATTTTGCTTCTTATTTTTCTTTCTGTTTTTTTTTGGATGTTTCTGGTCAGAAGCTAAATCTAGGTCCTGTCAACCAGACAGCAAGGTCCTTTTATTTGTGTTTTAGCCTGTATTTCACAAACAAGCTAGGAGCTTTCACTACACTTGAACTTTGTCAAATGGTCAGCCCACAACTTACCTTCTGAATTAGAGTTCTGTAGAGAAACAGAACCAAAGGAGATATCTGTAAATATGAGATTTATAAAGGTGTTTCATGCAATTGTGGAAATTCAAGAGGCCAAAATCTGTAGGGCAGGCTGTGAAGCTGGCAATTCTGATGAAGGGTCTCAACGTACTCTACAGGAGAGGCTTGCTGGCTGAAGAAACAATGAAAAGTCCCTCTTCTCCCTTAAAAGCATTCAACTTTGCCCACCATGGGAGAGACCTGGGTTCAATTCCTGGAGCCTGCATATGCCAAAAATAGAAGAAATAAGTCTTCATCTGATTGCATCAAACTCTACTGAATAAATTATGTCATTATTTGATTGTAGTGGTACTCAGCCGCAGCTGGAATCAACTGACTGATGATTTAATAATCCAGCCTTCTAGTTTATCAACCAGCCATGAAATATCCTTGCAACAATAGTTAGGCCAGTGCTTGCCTGACAGAGAACTGAGCATCATCACCTAGCCAAGTTGACACCAGAACCTAACAATCGCAGTTTACCGGTCAACTCAGCAGCTATACATATCACCTTGAAACATGCTTAATTTCTAAATAGAGCACAATAACAAACATATGCTTTGCTTAACAATACTCAACTGTCCTACATACAACCAGAAATGCACTGTTTTTCTAGAGTAGGGTGAAAATCCTCAGGTAATTCACTCTCAAACTTGGTAACCTATAACTTAAATACAATAACATGAACAATACAACGTATGCATGTGAAAAAAAAAAAAGATACTTGCTTTATGTACCTATGCAACATATCAAAACAGAACAAGGAAGAAATATTCATACTATCACAGACATCATTTCTGTAACTGGTCACATGGTCATAGGTCCTATTTATCACTACTTTCTTCCACTACCCTTTCCTTGTTCCCTTTACTCTCAGCAAAACTTCAACTGGCCATGGTTCTTTGCCTAGTGGGTGACCCAGACCTTCATGCCTGAAGTCTGGGCCATTGGTAGTCCTGACTGAATTGGGTTGTTGCAGTTTCCCATTGACTGTAATCACAGGGAATGGAAGTATTAAGAGACACCCTAGGGGATCTCCTGTATTCCAGGAGAACTCTTCTTTATGTACTTTGTGTAGGTGCAGTCCTATTTCTTCTTGATAGTCAGGATCAATCACCCTAGCCAGTACAACAACCCACTTCCTTGCCTGTTGATTCAGAGGCATGAGAAGCCTAAAGTGGGCAGGTGGAAGTTTTAAGTTCCAGTTCAATAGAATCATTGTTGTGTCTCCTGGTAGGGGCACTCCTTTTGGAACTAAGACCTGTTGACCAGCATTGCTTAAGGTTTCAAGGACAGGAAGCAAACATTTTCCTAGTGGATCATGAGGGGAGATAGTGAGTAATGCCACTTCCATTTCCACCCCTTGATTCCTGGACCTGTGAATCCTGGCTATGGGAGAAACAACACCATAGAGTGGATGCTAATTCAGAGTATACACAGCTTCCTGGAGAACATTGCTGCAACTCCTCAAGGTATTGCCACCTAATTGGCACCATGATTGGGTCTTCAAAAGGCCATTCCACCATTCTGTCAATGCAGCTGCCTCTGGATCTTGGGGAACATGGCAAGACCAGAGAATTCCATGAATATGTGCCCATTCCCACACTTCATTTGCTGTGAGGTGGGTTCCTTGATCAGAAACAGTGCTGTGTGGAATACCATGATGGTGGATAAGGCATTCCACCAGGTAGCAGGCTGATCACCTCGGGGAATGGTGCCACATCAGGGAGTGAGTGTGGGTCTCTGCTGCTACCAGGTTGGGCACTCAACAGTGGCCATAGCCAGGTCAGCTTTGGTGAGTGAAAGTCCATGTTGCTGAGCCCATACATAACCTCCATCCCTACCACCATGCCCACTTTATTCATGAACCCACTAGGTAATAGCAGCAGTGACTGAGGAAAGAGGATGACTTGTAGCCACAGGATGGATCATTTTATCCACTTGATTATTAAAACCTTCCTCTCCTAAAGTCACCCGTTGGTGTACATTCACAGGGGACACAAATATCTTCAGGTTCTTTACCCACTGAGAAAGTTCTATCCACATAACTCTCCCCCAGATCTGTTTGTCACCAATTTTCCAATCATGCTCCTTCCAAGTCCCTGACTATCCAGCCAAACCATTAGCAACAGATGAGTCAGTATACAAACGCACCTCTGGACCAGTTCTCCTTCCAAGCAAAATGAACAACCAGATGCACTGCATGAGGTTCCACCCATTGGGAGGATTTCCCCTCACCACTGTCCTTTAAGGAGTCCCAAAAAGGGGTTGCAGTGCTGAAGTTGTCCACTTTCAGGTGGTCCCGGCATATTGTGCAGAATCATCTGTAAATCAGGTCTGAGTTTTCTCTTCCTCAGTCAATTGACTGTAAAGAACTCCCCAAGAGACCATAGCTCTGGTCTGGGAAAGAGAATGTAATGCAGCAGGAGCAGGAGCCATGGACACTTGGGCAATTTTCTCATGTAACTTACGTGTACCTTCAGGACCTGCTCTGGCCCTATCTTGTATATACCATTTCCATTTTATGATGGAGTACTGCTATGAATGCCCAATTTGTGGTTTGATGGGACAAACACCCAGTCCATAATAGGCAATTCAGGTCTCATGGTAACTTGGTGGCCCATGGTTAAGTGTTCAGTCTCTACTAAGGCCCAGTAGCAGGCCAAAAGCTGTTTTGCAAAAGGAGAATAGTTATCTGCAGTGGATGGTAAGGCTTTGTTCCAAAATCCTAAGGGTCTCCATTGTGATTCTCCTATAGGGGCCTGCCAAAGCCTCCAGATAACATATCTATTTGCCACTGACACTTCCAGCCCAATTGGATCTGCTGGATCATATGACCCAAGTGGCAGAGCAGCCTGGACCTGTCACAGAGCCTCCTCTTGGTCTGGACCCCACTCAAAACTAGCAGCTTTTCTGGTCGCTCGGTAAATGGGCTGGAATAGTACACCCAAATCAGGAATATGTTGTCTCCAGACTCCAAAGAGTCCAACTTGGCATTGTGCCTCTTTTTTGGTCATAGGAGGGGCTAGATACAACAGCTTATCTTTCACTTTAGAAGGGATATCTCGACATGCCCCACATCACTGGACACCTAAAAATTTCACTGAGGTGGAGTGCCCTGTATTTTTGTTGGATTTATCTCCCATTCCTTGACCCACGGATGCCTTACCAATAAATATAGGGTAGTTGCTATTTCTTGCTCACTAGGTCCAATCAGCATGATATCATCAATATAATGGACCAGTGTGATGTCTTGTGGTGGGGAGAAGCAATCAAGTTCCCTGCCGACAAGATTGTGACATAGGGCTGGAGAGTTGCTATGAGGTAGGACAGTGATGGTACAGTGCTGGCCTTGCCAGCTAAATGCAAACTATTTCTAGTGGTCTTTACTAACAGCTAGTGAGAAATAAACAGTTTCCAGATCAATAGCTTCATACTAGGTACCAGGTGATGTGTTGATTTGCTCAAGCAATGATACCATATCTGGAACAGCAGCTGCAATTGGAGTCACCACCTGCTTGAGCTTACGATAATCCACTGTCATCCTCCAAGATCCATCTGTTTTCTGCACAGGCCAAATAGAAGAGCTGAATGGGGATGTGGTGGGAATAACAACCCCTACATCCTTCAATTTCTTAAGAGTGACACTAATCTCTGCAATCCCTCACCCCAGGAATCTGGTATTGTTTTTGATTCACTATTTTGCTAAGTAGGGTCAGTTCTACCGGCTTCCACTTGGCCTTTCTTACCATAATAGCCCTCACTCCATGAATCAGGGAACCAATGTGGCGATTATGTCAGTTGCTGAGTATGTTGATTCCAATTATGCATTCTGAAACTGGGAAAAAGATCACAGAATGGATCTGGGGATGTACTGGACCCACTGTGAGATGCACTTGAACTAAAACTCCATTGATCACCTGACCTCCATAAGCCTGTACTCTGACTGGTAGACCAGAGTCACATTTTGGGTCCCCTAGAATTAGTGTTATTTCTGAGCCAGTGTCCAATAATCCCCCAAATATCTGAACATTTCCTTTTCCCCAGTGCACAGTCACCCTGGTAAAAGACCATAGGTATCCTTGGGGAAGACTGGGCGAAAGGTTAACAGTGTAAATTTTGGACAGTGTTAAATGGTCTTTCCCCAAGGTACCCAACCCTCCCCTCATTCAAAGACTCTGGGTCAATAAGCTGTCTCAAGTTTGGGAATTGATTAAGGAGCCATTACTCCCTGTTTTTATAATTCAAGTTAGACTTTTGATCACTTGACCTAGACTTCTTCTGCTTATATAGCTTAAGCAAGAATTTTAGTAGATTGCCCATCTATTTTACTTCTAGGTACCCCATGATCTACTAGTCAATGCCACAAGTCTCTGCGAGTCAGCTTATTTTGACTGCTGCTTTGCGTCTGTTGTCCATTATGGTGGCCACGCCCACCTTTTCTCCGGTGAGTAACTGTCACCTCATGGCTTCTGCCAACTCGGGATTCCATTATTCTCATTGTGTTTAAGGATTCCAGCTCAGTGACAGCAGTTCCTATGATAATATCTGACCTACAGAGAAGGGTGACTATAGAGCTCTTCAGGGATGATGGAGCTTATCATCCCAAATAAATTCCAAATTTATTTCTCATCTTCCTTGTAAAAGAGATGCCCTCTGGACATTCCTGGGATGTGAGCAGGTCTTCCATGATAAATCCACTCTAACATTCCAATCTCTCTAAGTCTCTGGATCCCCTCAGAGCAAGAGAACTACCAGGGCAGTTCTGGCATTTCAACTTCAGGTAATGTCAGCCACCTTTTGATACGTGTTTCAGCCAACCATCCAAACAAACTGTTAATGCCCTTTCTAACTGTTTGAGCTACAATATTGAATGCAGAATCTATGCTTAGTGGGCCCATATCAATAAATTCAGCTTGAATTTATCCACCATGATCCCATATCCTTAAAATCCATTCCCACATATATTCCCCCGATTTCTGTCTATATAGATTGGAAAACTCATGCAGTTCTTTTGGAGTATGATGTACCTCTTCATGGGTGATACTTTGTAATTCACCTTTCAGCACTTGTTGGGACATTAGTTATATAGGTCTGGAAGAAAAGGGGGGTGGTAGGGGTGGTCATAAAAAGAAATAGAAGTGTCTTTCAAGCCAATTGCCTCAGTTCATTGTGTTGCAGTTTCATCTGGTAAAATAAGATCAATTGTTCCAAACAGAGGAGTGAGGGCTGTTTCCCCAGGGGAGGTGGTTACAGGATTACCAAGGCACTGAAGGGTTGATCTTTTTAAGTGGAGGTTGAATGGCAGATGCCTCTGGACAGACTGGAGCCTGGGAAGCTGTTTCTTCAAGGCAGACTGGAGGTCAGGAAGCTCTTTCCTCAGGGGAGTCTAGAGGTGGGAGCAGCTATCTCCACAGACCATTAAAGGTCTATCTAGCAAAGTCTCAGCAGATTCCAGGGTTTCCATGTCCCCATTGCCATCATTATCAAGCCATATGTCCCCATCCCAAGTTTCAGGACCCCATTCACTTCCAATCAAAGTCCTTATTTTAACAGCAGATGCCCTGCAAGGTTGAGATTTTAATTTACATTGTAAATCTGCTACTCCCACAATGAGGCTTTGTGTATGGTTTCAGAGATTTCAAGTCTGCAACCACAGGAAATAAGATCTTCCTTCCGGGCACACATGGAAACTTTTACATTTTTCATAAGGAGCTTAAGTTGCAAATTTGAAACCTTCAGCTCATCCCTTTCCCTCATAACTGCATCCAGCATATCTAACAACAGTCAACATTATACGTTTTAATTCCACAAAACATCTTTAAGGTGTCAAAATCACCTCACCCAGAGCCTCGCCTCATATAAGTGTATAATTAAGAAAATCAAATAGTGATATTTTGCGTATCTCTATTGCCAGCTCACCCCATGGACTATTAGTATCATCTTGATTATTGGAAATAGTGTCACTAGTGCCTTTGAGTCTAATCAGAGTAGAAAACCAATTGTAAAAACTCATTTTTAAGATTCTGTTTCTCAAGAACCACTCCCATTACCAAGTCAGGGTTCTCTATAGAAACAGAATCAAAAGGAATATTTGTAAATATGAGATTTATAAAGGTGTCTCATGCAACTGTGGGAATGCAAGAGTCAAAAATCCGTAGGACAGGCTTTGAAGTGGGCAATTCCAAAGAAGTGTCTCAACGAACTCCACAAGAGAGGCTTGCTGGCTGAAGGAACAGTGAAAATTCTCTCTTCTCCCAAAGCAGACATCAACTATTTGGATCAAATATGCCAAATTGGATTATCTTGTTTGTGGGAGACCCTCCTTTAGTTGATCACAGACGTAATCAGCCACAGCTGCAATGAACTGACTGATGATTTAATAACCCAGCCTTCTGTTTCATCAACCAGCCATGAAATATTTGAATAAATGCTTAGGCCAGTACTTGCCTGACCAGACAACTAGGCCTCATCATTTGGCCAAGTTGACACCCAACCATCACACTTTCCAAGAATCTGCTCCAAGATCACCTCCTGTGTGAAGCTTTGTGCTATGTTCCCCTACAAGTACACACTTTGCATAGAATACAGCCTTCCTATCCATGCTCTCTGAGCACTTTATGATTTCCCACATTGGTGTCCACCAATACAGCATCCCTTTCTCTTAAAATGCTTCTGGTTTCTGGATAAGAACAATTGCTTCCTTCTTCAACTTCTCTTACTTTTCATCACTGTTATTGGCAGTCTGCTTTTGTCTCAAGGTAGTTTTTCATAACAATTCCATGGAGATAGCTTTGCTGGTGGCCACTGATGGAGAACCAAGTACGTCTGAGATGTGGATGGTGGGCAGCCAGTCACCTGGTCTCTTCGCTAGCTTGGTGCCTCAGCCATCCAGCTCACACTCTGCCTCAGCAAAATTAAAATTGCTGGATGTCAGAGACCTGTGTGATATTCACAGATTACTACATGGTGAACACCAAATCCAGTTACTAAGGATCTGATGCATGCTTTTTGTATATCTTTCTTTCTTATACAGATAGTATAATATTACACACTATGTTGTTTCTTTATTTGTTTCCTATAAGCCTCTATAAGGCTGAGGCTTGTCTTGTTGTTTTCTGATTCAGACACCTAATTACAATCCCTGGCATAAAATAGGCACTCTATTAATATTTTTTGAATACATGAGTGAAACTGTAGATAGAAAAACAAACAAATCTTCGAACTTCCCTGTACGATGGAATGCCTGCACTGTGGGGACTCCGTATTTATTTACATCTCATATTTTTGTTGTTAAATTGCTTCAAACTGCTTGACCACTCATTTATTTATGTTACCTCCAAACATTTCCATTGTCCGTCTGTAGGTACAACCTAAATAGCTCACCCAGTGACCATTCTGTCACTTAGGTTTCAAGACCGGTAAAAAGAAAAGAAAAAAATACAATACAATAAAGTCTCAAGAATGCACAGTGCATTTATAACACCTCTTTGAAGGGCCATCTCAGGTTACTATAATTTCACCACTCTTCCCTATGACGCTTACTTGAATGCCTCTGGTGTGAAGGTAACGTGGTGTTTTCCTGTGGCAACATCAACCTCTTTTTGCTTTTCAATCTGATTAAGAACTTGGAGGCCATGCTTATGAAGACACACTTTTATTATTATTCCTATTTTACAGATGAGGAAAAGGTGGTATAGAGAGCATAAAAGAAACTTCCCAAAGTTCACTACCAAAAAGTTCAGAATTGGTCTTGGGTTAACTACTGCAGCATTAGCTCAAACTAAAACAGTAACTCTCACAATGGTTCACTTTATCTCAGAAGAAGAAATGCTTCATTTTGTTTGGCCACCTGAACAGTGGATCTGACAACTCTTAACCATCCAGCCACTGTCTAGAACAGGACTGGGATTTTTGTGAACTATTTGAAGGTTTCTAATGAAGAGCTGAGCAGTCTGAACATTTAGTCATATTCAAAACATCTGAGAGACCGAGCTATGTTTATCCAGACCTGGCCATTCCTGTGCTTAAAACTATTTTCTGAAGCACTCTGGAGGGGTTAGTCTTTGCCAGGGAATGTTCATATAGAGTTTCTCTCCAGTCAGAGGGAAGCATCGTCCCTATGCAGTACGTGCAGATGACAGGACGGACGGCAGCTGCCAGTACTGTTGCAATTCCAGTCCTGGTCACGGAGCCTTGGAATGTGCAGTGTTCATCCAAATGCTTTAAGCACCTCGTGCATCTCACAGTGCTCCCAAAACATGCATGGGGACACCACAGCCAAATGGACTCCTGGGATGGCTGGGCTGGTTTGTGGACAAGCCCACAGCTCTGAGTTCTATTGCTCCTTTTTAGCCACAAACTCCAGCCATGGGCCACTTATGATCCCAAGCCAGGATGCAGCACATTTTAGCACATGGCTCCATGGCAAAATGATCTACTGTCTTATTAGGAATGTGGGAGCAGGCAGCCTGCTCTGGGCTCAAGACGTGGCTGCAAGATGCAAAAACACCCATCCCAGGGGAGAGTTGAATGGGATAGGCCCTTAGAGTCTTAAAAAGCAAGCCATTTCTTACACGCCTGATGATCCAGATTTATCTTGATTTGTGTGTTTGGTTCCCTTGTGCTGTCTCCTAACTTTTACAAGAGCTTACTTTAAATGTCCCTTCAGCTGTGCTCTGAAATATTGGAGGAAGGGCCATTTTCTAGGCACTGTACCCAGAACGTTGTCATGGGGCCTTGGCAATTCATGAGGTTTTCCTGAAGGAAGGTATATTGAGGGGATGAGAACTGTGGCTGCAAGTCTGGCCTCCCCTTCCCCAAAAAAGATTCTCCCTCAAGAGTCAGCCTTGGAGTATCTGGGTTTCCTTTATTTTTTTTATTTTATTTTATTTTTGGCATGAGCAGGCTCCAGGAATCAAACTCTGGTATGGCAGGCAAGAATTCTGCCACTGAGCCACTGTTGCACCTACCTCTTGGTTTCCTTTTTATTAACAAAGATGATGTTTCTTTGTGGTCCATCCCTTAGCCAAGCTCACTTTCTGGTAAACTTATCCTGCCCATCACCTACGCTACTGCCTCCAACCTTCCTTCCTTCCATAGACCACACATACCATGGTGAAATCCGTCTTCCCAAAAATACATCTCACTGCCTTCAGGTCTCCTCAGGGCCTACTCAATAAAGTTCAAATTACTCCACCAGATGGTTCCAATTTTCCTTCCCAGGCATATCCTCCACTGCACCTGTCCCTGATCTCTTTGCTCCAACCACCTGGAAATCTCACACCCCCTTTCTGTGCAGCTTTTATTCATACTATTCTCTACACCATGTCTGTCTATTGCAATTCCACAACTCCCCCTATTTATCTGTGCCCACCTTTAAATTCCACCTCCTTTCTTTAGCTCTCCTTGATTCCACAGTGTAGCCTCCTCCTCCCACTCACTCTTTCCCTTTCTCTCCTCCCTTCCAGCCTTCCGGTAAGACTCACTCTGCGTTATTGAGTGGCTCTCATCCCACTTTTTATTTGATGAATTATCTTTCATGACACCTTGAGCAAAAGGGCAGCTCTATTTCCTCTCCACAATGCTGTGATGTGTCTGGTCCATCCTCTGGCTCATAAGTCTCCAATAAATGTTTAATTGTATGGAGTTGCTGCCCCAGGCCCACATGCCCTGCTGCTACTTTCAAATTCTTTATTGCTACCACCATCTCCTGAGTCAATGAACACTAGTGTCTATTAGAAAGAATATTTTTATCTCATTTTTATATTTTGATCCCTAGAAGAAGTACATTTTGTTCTCTGCCCCTTCTAGAGGAGTGTTGAAGAGAACATGTCCAGCCATTCTCTCAATCTCTGTCCTTCCAGAGAGGAAAAGTATCTCATTCATTGCAACTTGAAATTCATGATGTCTACTTGTAGGCCGGGTCCCTGGGTTAAAGCCAGCACCCAGAGGCCACATATTCTTTCTGGGGATTTCAGGTGCTTCCTAAAACAGACAAATTATCTTCATCCCTGTGGGAGTCAATAAGCTGAGTCAGGAGTCTTCTGGAGGCTAGAACTTTTCCTCTCTCATTAGCACCTGAGAATGTGAATTCCTGGATCTTTATTCTGGTATAAGGGTCAGGAAGAAAGGGATTCCCATCTTGTCCCAAGCCTGAGAACTCTTCTCCAATTCAGATGTTACCAGAACTTTGCATTGGGGTACTGCACTCTTAATAGGTACACCAGCTACCCCATCGACAAGGAACCAATGCTATGTTCTCAGTAGCTCATACACATATGTGTATGTGATCCACCAGGGGGAGGGGAGAATGTCCCTCCACATCTCTATTTGGGTCATGGCAATTGGTCAGAACGTGAGAGGACAGCTAACTTAAATAATTTGGTATATGTATAAAGGGTATAAATAAAACTGGTTGGAGGTAATGAGAGGGACATTGTTTGATAATATGGAGAAAAACATGTCCAGATTCTCTGACCATCTCAAGCTTTCATCTTTTCAGTTCCTCATTTTCTGAGAAATAAAGAAGTAAGTTTCTATACATTATCTGCTTCTAGGGATACAGGGTTCTACTTATGTTGTTTTCACAAGTCACCCAATTACAGCACTTCCAAAGCATAGCAGCTACCTCCTATCAAAAGTCTTTATTCAAAAATGTGATAAATTTAACTTCCTGGTAAATTACCTTCCTGACCAACTCAATGGAAACAATTCTTGGTGAAAATTGTAGAAAATGAGATATTCTTTTAAGTCAACTTTTATTAAATATATCTGTTCTGTATAGTGAGGTCTCCCTAATTCATTTAGCACTTATTTTTATTTCATTTGCAAGTCGTCTTTTGTTTCTTAAAATGTATTCCCTTTTTGTTGTCACTGTTGTGTTGTATTAAATTATAAGTTTATAAAAATGAATCAATCACTCATAAGTGGTTTGTTAAAGAATAAAAATATAGTGAAAAGAGTAACTTATATACCACAGATCAAAATAACATCAAAATATAAATAGAAAGGAGGACTCCAGTCTAGTTCAAATATAGTTTCGGATTTGCATGTACTCAAAACAAGTGATATTTCCTACAAACAACTCTAATTGAAGAGTTAAATGAGAAGTGTGACAATTAATTTTGAAATCAGATTTCACAGGATGAAGGAATTTTTTTGCTTCTATTCCTCAATGAGTTGTCTGTTTAGAAACTTTGATAAATAGAGGTGTGAAAATTTTGCATTATTTTTCAACAGTGAATTTTCTAATACCTCATTGAGATTTTGGTGGTTTTTTTTTTTCTAGAACAAGTACAATTTTGCTTTCCAGCTTTGAATTGAATATTTTTTATTGAAGGAATCTAAACCTTCCAAGGGAGGTAGTTCAGTGGTAGAATTCTCGCATGCCATACAGGAGACCTGGGTTCGATTCCTGGCCCATGCACTTTCCAAAACAAACAAACAAACAAAAATATTTAACAAAAGGTGCTGCAATACTGGGATACTCACATGGAAAAAAAAATGAAATGTGACCTCACCATATAACATACAAAAAAAAAAAAAAGAGAGAGAGAGAGAGAAACCTTCCAAAGCAGAGATCAAAGCCTTCTCCAGTGCATACACAGCTTTGAGTCAAAATATTTCCCCACAGTTGGTAAAACTAATCTCAAAATTTTTGATACCTGTAGGATCAGAGAAGACACAGAATAAGCTCTTCACCTTCTGTGCATGATAGGATTGCAGGTCTCTGCTGCCTGTGAAGTTATACATGACCATGTGAAATGTTTCAGTCAATGAAATAAGACTGGAATAAAACACTTGAAGGGGCCAGTGTGCAATGCAGCATGCTGTCTCTTCCCCTACTGCCATGACAACTTAGCAATGTCGCAGTGATGGCTGCTCCATCAGTTTGGGTCCCAGAGTGAGGAATGCATGCAGCAGAGTCTTCAGCAGACGGGCCATGCATGTGAGGTGGCTGGGTGAGATTTGGGGGTCATTTGTTAACTGCAGTATAACTCAGTCCATCCTGAATGATACAGAGTTGCCGATGGAATTCATTAACCCATGGATGCATGTGGAGAATTAAGGGCATTTAATGTAGAAGAGTGACATCATGTGGGGTGGTAGAAGGGCTTGTGTTTATTTTTGGTTAATGGTTGGATTCCACCCTTGTGTGCAAACTTTTGACATTGTTCTTGCTGTTTGAATGACTTAAGAGCAAGGAAGAAGTGGCCAATGACCTTTTTTTCTGTTGGAAACTTACGGCTTACAAGAACATGTATTTATTTTAGCCAGCAACTATTGTGTGAGTCATGGTGAGGACAGGAAATCAGGTGTGGGGGTCAATACACCTGAAGCACTAGCTAAGTGGGCATGGAGGAAGGGAGTTGCCATGAAAATCTTCCAAAGAAGTTGCTTTTAAGTGTCAGTCTTCTCACTACTTTCTCTCCAGAGAACTGTTGGTATTCCCCAATATGCATCTTCATCGTGATACAGTAATAAAGTAAATATATTCAGAGCGGGTGTTAAAATCAACTGGTGCCCATTCAGTACAAGTCTTTTCAACACACAAAATGAAGAAATTGTCAGAAAGTATGAGACTTTATTTTTCCAGATAGGTTCCATTGGGTTAAAAAGCCACTCGTGTAAGTATTTGAAATCAGAGGTGAGTATTTTTTTTGTAAAGCCTTTCTTCACGGCACTGATAATATCAATTAAGGACACTTCAATGATATCAATGGCCCATGTGGCATGTGAAATATCTTAGCTATTTATCTGGCAACTTAAGAAGATTATTAAAGAGATGGACTAGGTGCAAATTACTTCATCACTAAGAATATGACTCCTTCCTGATATTTGATTTTTTTCAATCACTGGTGTTTTAGTCTGCCAAAGCTGCCAGAATGCAACACACCAGAGATAGATTAGCTTTTAATAAAATCCCTTTTCTAGTTCTTCAGAGGACAGGCAGCTAACTTTCATCTGAAGTTCTCTCTTACACGGGAAGGCATGGGGCGATGTTTCTCCCAGTTTCTGGGTTCCAACCGCTTTCCGGGTTCCACCAGCTTTCCCCAGGGCAATTCCTTTCTGCATCTCCAAACACCTGGGCTGAGCTGCAAGTGCTGAGATGAGGTGTGCTGAACTACTTGGGCTGTGCTGCCTTGAGTTCTCTCTTTTAAACCTGCAGCTAATTAAATTCAACATCACTCATTGTGAAAGGCATTCCTCTTAGCCAACTGCAGATGTAATCAGCCATAGATGAGATTCACATGCTAATGATTCAAGCCTGCACTAACAGAAATAGGCACCATCACTTGGCCAAGCAGACACTTGAACCTAACTACCACAACTGGAGAAAGTGATAGATGTCATGTTAGTTACTGGGTGCACAGTACTTTAAAACTGCAATCATATGAAGCCACAGAATTTGAAAAAATTCCAAAGCTCAATTCGACCAAAAAGTGCATTAGGAACCATTTATTGCTACTTCCAAGCATTTGAGTTCATGTATTTCTGGCTGCTTGAATGGATGTAAAGAGCAATGAAGAGTTTCTCAGTACAGGTTTTCCATCAGATGCTTTCTGACACCTAGAAATTGCTTCTCATCTCAATGACTATAATTGTGAGTTAGATTTTATGCTTTTGATATCATGCTTACATTATTTTAAGAATTTACCTATATTTCCTTTGAGGACATTCATAGTTTTTGTCATCTGCAATCATCTGGAATTTATGTTTGTATTTTTAACAGAAAACTGATTATCTACATGTATTCTTCCAATTTGCCTATTATTGAATAATCCATTCTCTTTCACAGTTAGGAGATTTGATTATATCCACATATGTATATAGGCTTATTTTTGGTCTTCTTATTTCTTTGACCTGACTGCCTATCCATGTACTAGTTATGATTACTATAATTTTAAAATGCTGCTTTGGCAATAATGAATAAGAATGGCCGAGAAGATTCTTGTAAAGGAAATGAGAGAAGTCCTACCTTAGCATAACATTAACATTGTTATCAATAATCTCACTCATCATAGAACATAACATGTGCAGTACGATTCTTCTGACATGTTGAAATTCTCTCTCCCCACTGGTTTCTTTGCCTATCCCTATAAACATGAACACATTATCTCTATCTTAAAGAAACTTTTGTTGACTTTGTTGTGTTTTTCTGGTTGTTGCATTCCTCTCCTTTCTTTCACTGCCAGCTAAACCCTGTCACCTATTCTTCTGCATAATCCTCATTCCTTTAATTCCTCTATTATCTGGCTACGCTATGCTCCCCAAAGAGAACTATTAGAAGTTATCCATGACCTCCTTCAGGTCCTTCTGTTCAGGTCCTTTCATGTTTATTTTGGGTCCTTGACCTCCCACAACCTTTCACACAATATTCCACTAGTGGTTTCACTGCCAAGACCTACCCTTTGCCCCTGTGTTCACTCTCCTACCCTCAACCTTCTCTGACCTTTCTAGGGGTGCTTCTCTACCTCCTTGCTCTCCTTGGGTGCTTTCTGCATGTACTTCTCTTCAGAGTAGGCTGTGCAGCCTTGTGCAACATACTTGAGCTCATTCTCCCCCAAATCCAAAGAGCGTGGAGTTCCTTAGCCAATATAGTTTAGCTCATGCAGACTGTGGGTATGCATCAAGCACCGCTGGACAATTTCAAGCCTGCTCTGCTGGCAGTTAACATTTCCTGATCTGAAAATGAACTTCTCACCTATCCGCGGCCTACTAGGGCAGTTCCTCTCCTTGACATTTCTGTGTCAGATAATGACACCACCATTGTTCCCAGCATTTCCCTGGTATCTTCTGGGTGTGAGAGGAAGGAGCCCCGAAGTTACAGGGCCTTACCTCCTGGTTCCTCTTGAAGCCCTCCCTTATTTCCACTCCAATTCCACCACTAGTTTATTCTCTTATAACCTCATTCAAGGCTTCTGGAGCTTCCTGTGGCCAACTGCATCAAATCTAAGTGTCTTAGCCTGACACTGCAGGTGACCAGAGAGAGCACACACTTTGTTTGCAGCATCTGCACACATTCATGCCCTAATTAATACTCAGGCCAGAGAGAACAAGATTTCGGTCATGGCTCCATCTCTTACATGCTGTATGGACTTGGGCATATTACTTAGCCTTGCTGTCCCCCAGTCTAGATAGCTTGGGGTTGTTTTACCCATAGGATTTAGCTTAGGTAGCCTGGGTGTCAAACATTAAATGGCCTTGAGGACTCGTGAGTCCTGTGTAGGGACTATAGATGCAGTAGATCACCTGGCTCAGTGCTAATGGTTCTAAGACGGCCTCTGGACACAAGGAGTGAATGGAGCACCCTCCCCTCATACTCAGAGATCTAGGAGGTGAACAAAGTTACTCTCCTTCTTTCCACCATGCTCTAGGAGATGAACATGGAAGCTGCCCCTTCTTTCAAAGTGACAAACACAGGCACATACCCCAAGAGAGGAACAGAAGGACTCTCTCTTCCTTCTTCAGTGCTCTAGGAGGTGAATACAGGGACCCTTTATCTTCCTTAATGTTTTAGGAGGTGAACAAAGGGATCTTCCCATCTTTCCATATTTCCTGGTCCCCCTTTGACCATAGGAGCCTTTTTTTAATTCCCACAGGAGGCATTTTATGTCATTGCTTCCACAAAATTCCTATTATACTTATTAGGTGCTCAACAAAACTTTGCAAATAAATGATTGTATGAGACCTCTCAATCTTAATGTAGAGGAAAGATCATTGAAAAGCAGAAGATGGGTAAAATCTAGATTTCACTAGCTGTGGAACATGGAGCAACTTAATTAACCTCGCTGGGCTTCAGTGCCCTTAACCAGTTATTAAGGTGGAGCTAAGGGTAAAGGTGCAGCCCAAATCACAGGGGGTTTTCAGGGTGCAATATGTTAATTTTGTGAGGGTTCTTCTAGTTGTAGGTATGGATATCACTCTTCCCCCAGAGGGCTCCGGAGCAGTCCCAGGGCCCTGGACTCCTCCTCCACCTTTTAGCCCCCAACCTACCTCACTCTCTCTCATGGATTCAGTCAGGACAGTTCATCCCTCCTTCACCCCATCATTTCTGTCTGTCCATGCCATCGTTCTGTTTACTCATCCAAATGTTCAGAGCTCAGACCTTTGCCTCTACACAAAAACAGCAGCAGCCAGTGTCCCAGTGGTAAATTTAGGAAATTAGTACATTTTTTTTTTAAGAGTAAAAATGATTTTGTGGTGGATGGCCTTATGCCTGCCCAAAGGCATGCTCAGCTACACAGAGCCCTATAGACTTTGGAGAAAGCATGACCTGACAATACCTTGACTTTGGGCTTTTAGCCTCCCAAACTGTGAGACAAGAATTTTGCATTGTTGGGGCCAACTAGTCTGTGGTATTTTGCTATAGCAGCCCTGGCAAACTAACCTTACTTTTTTTTTTTTTCGGAAACACTATATATCAAGGAAAGCATACCAAATGAGACTTTTGAGAGGTGTCCCGGGACAGGAAGTAGAGAAAACGCATCAAGAAAACTATTTCTGTCACATTCTTCAGGGCAAATATAGCATCTTGGCAGAAGAGCATTCCTTTAAACAAACTCGAACCTGGGGTTCTTTCCCCGGTAAACAATGCCCATCACCAGGAGAGATCTGTCATGGGCTGCTGCTTTCAATTATGCTGTTCATGTGACTGAAACTGAGAAGTGTTCATCAGAACTGCTCTTTAGATTTTTTTTTAAATGATACCTCTTGGGATTGAGGAAGAAGAAGATTGAGTTTGTATAGTATCTTCAAAGAGTTGTTTGTTCAAGACAAGCTTTAGTCACAACAGAAGATGAGCTTGTGACATTCTCTCACACCTCTCTGAAGAGCCCCTCCCAGGCTGCTTGCAGATGCCCAGAGTTTTCCACTGTGGTCTGCCTTCCAGCCTTCACCTGTTATTCCCATCTTTCCTTATCTCTGCCTGTTTCTCAGTCAATCAAAACCTGGAAGGTGAATGGGAAGCCTCACTCTACAGAACTTTTAAGACACAAATTACTAACTAGAGAACTTGAGAACAAGACATTGGAGGCACTTGAGAACCAGTATCCTGTGGAGAATCAGTGAAGCTTCTGGCAAGGCTGGGCAAGGGGCTCTGTTACCTGCAGTCCTCTCTGTTCTTTCACATTTCTGCAGATGGGCATCTCATTCTCATCAGGCTGTTGAGACTGCAAAATCAGACGCAGGACTTCCTGGTGTCTTAGCACAGCTTGCTTATAGCCGGATTGGAGTTCTGCTGAGATGAGAGCTGGGTTATTGGAGAAGCAGTCTTTTAATTTCAGCAAAGGAATTAAAATAAGCAGAGCTTCAGATTCTAGGCTTTTTAAGTACTGAAGATTAGAGGGAATATTTTGCTGTGCTGAATGTTTCTCTTAATGTATGTGCTGGGAGATGTTTCTCTTAATGTATGTGCTGGGAGAGGAGAAAGGTGTCAAATGATTCAAGGGCATGAGAAAACCGGGACCTTCATTACTTTCTGTAATGAATTATGTGGTTACTAAACCCATGTTCATGTGATTCAACTTGGGCATCTGTGGCATCTTGGACTCCTCCAGTGTAAAGCAACCCCTTTCAGATGAAACAGGGTCTTAGCTTCCTGCCTGCTATGACATACACCACCCAATGCATTTGTTTAAACAATAGGTATTTGAATTTATTGTCTTGTGGTTTCAGAGACTGTGAGGCTTGCTTCCTCTCAGGGTCAGTAGCATCCTGGAGGGTTGGTGAGCCCTGGGTTCCTTGGCTTTCCCATCAGAGCCATGTCCTCTCCTTTCTCTTCTGGGTTACCAATAACTTCCGGCTCCCCACTCCTCCCCGTGGCTTTCCACTTTGAAAGGACTCCACTAATCCAGTTAACACCCAGCCTCAATCATTGGGCCACACCTTAACTAAAACAACATTAAGAGGTCCTATTTATAATTGATTCACACCCTCAGACATGAAGATTAAGACCAAGAATGTGTCTAAATTTGGCGCCTGTAACTCAAGCCACCACAAACAGCCTTTTAAATAAATGCTCTGTCTATTGGACATTTTTCAGTTTCGGCTATTCTGGATTGCCCCCCTCCTTTTCTTCTGCCCTTCCTCTGGATGGAGGAGAGAAGGGGAGAACGATTACCCAATCTTGGCACCCAGAGCAGGGTGGCTGATGTGCTTCTAGTCCTTACTGACCTTCATAGAGATGTCCTTCTCCAGCCTGCTCTGCTCCCTTTTGATGTATGGCAGGTCTCACCAGGTACTGTTCACCCCATGCCAACTAATGCTGCTGAAGTGACCAGTCCCTGCTACAACCTCCATTTTCAGGGTGGAATGTCACAAGCTCTGAACTCCAGAGCTTCTCCTTCTTATTTGTGAGTACCAATAGATGGTGCAGATTTTTTGTGCTTCCACTTCCCCTGGAGACCAGGGGAAATCCAGCTGCTGGCTTTTCACAATGTGGTAGGGTGTAAGGGTCCACAAAGCTGTTCCCAGGACACCAAACAGGTACCATTCAGTGCTCTGGTTAAGTGCAAGGCTTCCCCTAGAAAATTGAAATTGTCCAAGGCCATGCCCTGGGAAATGAGGAAGTGAGAACCAGAGCTTTGGGCTTTCCCCAAAGCGCTGAAGATGAAGGGGACCAGAGACTCCTTCCTTTCACTCCAGGATGCTGAAGTATAACCCTTGTCAGGCAATGCTCCTACCACTGGGCAACAACCCCACTAATACCGGTGTTCTCTCAATGCTGCTGAAGTGTTGTCAGTGCCACAGATATGGTGATGGTGGCATTTGATATCAAATTGTAGATGGTCTAAAGAGAAATCCTGGATTGATTGCTTCTGAAGTGTAGCCTCTTTTCTGAGCCTGGTTTCTCAGAAATCTCTTTAACCATCTGGGTTGCCTGATGGCTCTCCAATAAATCTCCTGGCTGTAAAAGTTTTCCAGCACCAGTTTCTGTTATTTGCACCAAATATGCTAACTTGTAGAAACCCCTTCATTACATCACTTCAAGTTGGATCTTACAGCAAACTGCAAGTTGCACACCCCAACTTCCATTTTATCTCTTCTCATTCATAACAGGATGACATGGCCTGAGTCATAAGTGGGAAAGCTGTTCCCCCAGGATATATGACTATATGCCCCAGTTTCCTCTCTCTCTTTCTCTTTCTGTATCTTTCCCCCTCTCCATCTCTTTCTCTCTCCCAAATATTTATTTGGAACACATATGTTCGATGTACTCATGACATGGTTCCATTTTGGAAGGATCCCAGATTGTGGCTGGGAGAATCATGTCTCCTGGGTAGAATGATTCCACTCTAAAAAGTGCAGGTGGACAAAATTTATGTATTCTTCTGGCAGACAGAGAACTTGGTGACTTTATATCTCTCACTCTGGAAAAATCCTGAGGCAAAACCTAGAAGTACAGATAAGGAAAACAAATGTCTAAGCCCAAGAGAGAACAAAAGGAAAATAAATGTGGTAGGGAATAGGGGTGGAGAAAGAAAAAGGAATCAGCATTAAGAAAACTGTGCTATCCCAACACATGATAACAGAGGACAAGTTCAACTTTTTAGAAAGTCAGTCTTATATGTTAGCAACTCCCTGAGTCTGTCTGAAAAGACCTGGAAGACCACAGGGAAAATGGCTCCAAAGGTCACATCTTTCCATTTGAAAAACTGTGTGGCAGAAATGAATATTACTGCTGCTATTTTTGTGCTGGTGACACAAGGCCTGACAAAATTTAAAAGCCGAGGAAAAGTTAAGTTTCAAGGACTCTGTTTTAGTTTGTTAAAGCTGCCAGAATGCAACAGACCAGAAACAGAACAGCTTTTAAAAAGGGAATTTATTGAGTTGCAAGTTTACAGTTCTAAGGCCATGAAAATGATCAAATTAAGGTACCAACAAGAGGTTAGCATCCCTCAAGAGAGACTGATGCCATATGAAATACCTCTGTCAGCTGGGCAAGCCCATGGCTGGTGTCTGCTGGGGTCTTTGGCTCATGGACCCCTCTCTCAGGTGGGAAGGCACATGGCGATATCTGCTAGCTTTCTCTCCTGACTTCTCATTTCGTAAGGATTTCCTGGGGGTGTTTTCTTTCTGCATCTCCAGAAGTGTCTGGCTGTATGGACTCTGTCCGCTCTGAAGCTTTTTCCAAAATGGTTCCCTCTTAAAGGACTCCAGTAAGCAACCCCATCTTGAATGGGTAGAGATACCACCTAATCAAAAGTTACAACCTACAATTGGGTGGGTCAGATTTCCATGGAAATAATTAAAAAGATCCCACCCAGAAATATTGAATGAAGATTAAAGAACATGGTTTTTCTTGGGTGCAAACAGTTTCAAACTGGCACAGATTATAAGTCTGAAAGCATATATTGATGCATTGGTGGTATATACAGGATTTATGCATCAATAGCAGCTTCAGTTCTGGAGTCTACTGAGGATGTCTCTCCTGGTGAAGAAAATGGAGAGATGACAGGGAAAACAGGAAGCAGATTCCAGAGGCCTAAAGGCATCTACAAAGGAAGACAGCAGCATCAGCCACTGTGTCTTGGTATCTTATTTGGGAAGTGGGGAAATAGTTCAAAAGATTTCCATAGAATGGAAAACTGAGTGTGTTTCCTGCCCTTGATGTGGGATGCTCTGTTTCAAAGGGGATAAAGACAGTTTCTACTCTTTCTAATTCTTTCTATCATGGGAAACTTCAGACATATTCTAAAGTAGTCAGAACAGTACACTGAACCCCCATGTATTCATGTTCCATCTTCATCAGCCTTCAACTCAAGGCTAATTCCATTTCATCCACACCCCACCTTCTTCCCCCAATGCAGAAAATACCAGACATCATGTAATTTCATCCATAAACATTTAAGCAAATATCTCTAAAAGATAAGTTCTCCCTTTTCAAAAAACCTCAATACCATTATCCATCATAAAACCATTTACAAAAATTTTCTATGTATTCAGTCAGTGTTCAAATTTATTACTGTCTCATAAATATCATGGAGTTTGGGGGGGGTTGTTCAGTTTGTTTTTTTGATATGGTCTACACGTTGCAATTGGTGCCTTCGTTCATCTCCTCAAGCCAGACCTTCACGCCTTTCACTAGGGTTTACATAACTCAACAATAAGAAATGGAGGTACAAGCTTCCGGTGCAGCAATCCTTGGCCATAGCAGAATAGCAGCTCCTTTTTTCAGACTGAGCACAGTCTTCAGCTTATTTCAGGCCTCCTCTTCACCCTCCAACATTCTCTGTTGTTTCCCCAACACAGAAGCTGAATTTCAGCTGCCATTTACCCTCACATTTGCACAGTTATCTTATATAGAATAATACCAGGAAAGATTAAAAAAAAATCTCTATTTACATCGTCCAGCTAACCCAGTAGGCATTTGAGTTTGACATTCTGGCTCTAAAGCCTTTGTGAATTTTGACACTACATTTCTCTGGGTTGTTTGGGCTCTTACAGAATTGGAAAACCTGCATCTCCGGGATGGCTGCTTCTGGTGCTTGGAAGGCCAGGTCATGTTCTATTTCCAGTCCTAAATAGTAGCCTGTTACTTCTAGGGATGGAGTGAGTACTTGATACAATTGGTTAGCAGCACTGCTTGCATTCTGGGAAAGCATGTATGTGGAATTCCAGAATGGAAAATACCTTTCCATTTAGACCCTAACTTCAGCTGTTCATTTTTTCTAGTGGTTGGTGTACCAGTAAGGATAGGATAGGCTATGATGCAATAACAAATGCCCCCAAAGTGTCAATAGCTTACAACTGCAGAGATTATTTCTAACTCATACTTCATGGCAACCATGGTTCAGCAAGTAAGTTCTGATTATTATAATCTATAAAGGAACATCTCAAATGTTTCTGGTTGTCATATCAAAGGGAAGCAAATGCTGGAGGGTCACACTGGTAATTAAATACTCAAGCCTGAAGTGACTATATCCATTCTACTCATAACTCATTGGCTGGAACAGTCACAAGGATAAACACAAGGCGACCAGGAAGGTGGAATGCTGGAAATGACTCAATGTACAGTACTAATGGCCACCATAGTTGTATCCCAATAATACGGTTTAGCTAATACAAAAACACTGTCCAAGGTTCTTTTCTTGGTCACAGCTTTTGCCCCAAAGACAAAACAAACTATCATTTGGCTATCTCATTTCTGCATTGTGCCCAAAGGGTCCCTTTGCCTCAAATTAGTTTTGTATTCTGCAGATAGATCTGTCTTAGCCTGATTCATGCTATAAATCCCTTTGATGGAAGCCTATCATTTGTCTGTTTTTAAAATACTCCTCATATAAATGAAATGTAGAACAATCAAATCCTTATTTTACATGTAGCTCAGTAGCATACCCCTGAGGAGTGACTTTCCCTAATTTTTTCCTTCTGTAAAGCAGGTACAGAACTCCCACCAATAATTACTTCATAATACTGAGACTCCAAAATGAATATTATATGAAAGTTTTCAGTGAAAAATTGCATAGTACTCTCTGCTATATGTCTATGCATTCAGCAACAGTGTTTTCCTCTCTGAGTAATCAGAATGATAATCTGTTTTTATTTAACAACTGCATTTATTCAAACCATGATACATTTTCAGGTACTCTTTCCCCAAATACTTCCAATTTCCAAAACATAGTCAATTGATTCAAACCAATCCATCCCACCCCCCACCCCGAGGTACCATCTTTGTACAATTCCAGCTGGGATGGTGTGGCTTGGCTCCCTCAATCTCCATGCCAACCTTCTGAAAAGATGTCTTCTTGTATGGCAGAGGCTTCAAAGCTAACAACTCCATTCTGCAAACCGTCCTGCAACTTGGGTTCTGCATGTGACGTAGGTTGCACACATCAGGCAGGCTTGTGTGAGGCTTGAGTTAGTAACTGAACTATGTGGGAAGAAAAGAAGAGTATGAGGTGCGAATTCTGCTCTGGTAGATGATAGAGGCTGTGTTTCTGGAGTTGGTAGTTGTGTCTGCTTCTTCCTAATTTAGCAGAGGTGGCTTTTTGGTTCCAGCAAAGGTAGCATAGCTCTGGATCTGGCGGCTGAAGTCGTGGCTTTGCAATTCGCTGGCAGCTTCCTGACCCTGGTAAGAGGTAGCTTCCATAACAGCATTTAGCAATGAGGCTTTGGGAGTTATCCTGGAAGGTCAGCCAAGAGTCTGTTTCTTTAGCTATACCAGTGACCCTGAAGTCATTTAATACCCTGTAATAAATCCCTTTCTGTGTAAATTAGCTAGAGGAGATTCTGCTGGCTACCACTGAAACTGACTGACCCATTGAACTACTCATTGTTTCACCACTAGTGGGTCTTTCTCACCCAACCCTGAGTCTTTAAACTTCCCCCTCCCTAAGAGATAAATATTTTTCCTCCTATTTTTTTTAACACATTTCAAAATTCCTATCCTTCATGAAGGTACTCACCCATCCTGAATACCAACCAATCAGCCAGAACTTGATGTGTCTTGAAATTCCCACTAAATCATTCTGTTTGTAGATTTTTGACTTTTCATTGATTAACTCACAATATCTATATTTCATAATTATTCTTTTTTCTATAGTCCCTAACACTATCACTCCATAACACTTAGTACTCATCCTGTTAATACATTCCTGTGTGTCCTGAGTTCAATTTGAGCCAAGAAATATATTATGAGCTAAAGACTTTTGAACTCAACAAGAGAAGATAAAGAAAACCTAAGCCAAGGTGAGAAAGAGAAGGACCTGGTTCTTAAATTCCCTTTCACTCTAGAGGAAGTTAGTTATTTCTTCAGCTAGAACTCCAGCTCAGATGACAACTCAAGATGCATCTGTACAGGAAAAGACCTATTTTAGAAACCAAAATGCTGTGTAAGTCATCAATAACAATCACTTCCCATTTTGGACTGATTGCTTTTTAGGAGAAATATGCCGCCAAAGACCCAGGCATGTGGCAGGCAATCCATTGGTATTAAAGAGTATCCAAGAGGATGCTAGAAGAGGTCGGGTGAGGGATATTATTTCATTTATAGAACCATGTGTTCTATCAAATTACTTTTTTCCATTCAACAAAAGAAATACACTTAGATGTTACCCTTAAACTCTTCCTAGAGATAGAGCCATAGCAGTACAGAGTTAGGCCTTTGCGAAGTAAAATTAATTTATTATACTGATGAAATTGATTGCTTTGAAAATATCCTGTGAATATATGTTAGAGCCTTGATTTTTAAACAATTTTCTTTTAAAAAATCACAATCTTTTAAAACATATAATTCACTTTAAACAGCTGAGTTGGAGGCCACATAGCAATGCAGCAATGAGTTTGGAAACAAAACTGAGTTTCCCCCCTAACTGAAACATAATAACAGTTTGACTGTGGATTATCTTACCTCTCCACATCTCAATTTCCTAGTTTTTTAAATGCAAATTTAATTTAAATATATGTGCTTTTGAGAGAATAACTATGATGATGAAATAATATATGTATACTCAGAAAAAGTCAACTATTATAATAACCTGTATCAATCTCAAGAAGTGACCAATGGCCCAGGGGCAGAATCCCACCCCTGCCTTAATTTTATACAAATTTTCCAAAAATTAAAAGCTCTTTAAAAGTCCCTATGCTCAATGCTAAATCAGTCAATAGAATCATCTTATGCATATTTTTGGTTGTTGTGATCATTGAGAAGGGGAATGGCATTGAAGGGTGCCATCATTGTTGTATGATCTGAGTAATCCTAAGCAAGGAAATTTAACCTCTTTCAGGTTACTTAACCTCTCTGGGCCTCCATTTCCCGATTTGCAGAGTGTCAATAACATCTCATGAGGTTGCTTTGCCATATGGTAAGAACATAGTAAGCAATCAACAAATTTTAGACTCTCTTCCTCTCCAGGAACTGGGTGTCTGAGAAGCCAGTGAAAACTTGCTTTGGTGAGTTATTGCTGTCCAACAAACTGCCCCCACCCTCCAAAACTTAGTAGTTTAAGATAACAAGTTATTCTTTCTCTTGATTCTGTGAGTTGCCTGGTTGGTTCAGAGAAGCACTAAGAAAGGCAAAAGGTTGCAAATGGCCTCATCCTGGCTCAATTCACCTTCACAAGAGCCCCTCCATGTGGCTGCTTGGGCTTCCTCTCTAGAATGGCAGTCTCCAGGAAGTTAGGTTTCTGATACAACTGGTAGCTTCCAAAAGCATAAAATCAGAAGCCACCGGGCCTTCCAAGGGCCTAGAACCTAAGCCTAGAAATGGCATGGCAGCATTTCCACCACATTCTGTGGGCTTAAGTGATCAGCTATATCCAAGGGGAGGAAGCTGTACAGGACATGTGTCCTCTGAAATGTGATTTTTTTTCCTCTCAAAAGCCTAAGAAACAGGGAAAGTTGGTTGTCCCAACTGGCACTACTTTAAAATGCCAACCAGTAATCTTTTGGTCTGGTATGTGTGGTTACTCTTGGGTCCTGTCTGTGGCCCTGAATCATTGTTTTCCCCTCAGGTTGTCTGGCCTCCTCTCTCCCCAGGAACGCCTCTGTCAGCTACACACAGGGAGTGGGCTGGGGTCTGGAAGTGAAAACAACCAGCTTGTTGTGAATCTGTTGGCAGTCCCCAAACATATTTACACTTTTGCTATTGATAAATGCATAGGCTTCCCAATGAATGAATCTCAGGCAAGCAAGATGTCCTTTCTGTGGAAGTGAGGGAAAACATTTTTGTCTCTGGGCTACTACAGGGCTAAAATATCAAAGATGAAAATTTTGAAACCTAGTCCAAAGATAGTGTTTCACCTGAAAGGGAGGAAAGACAAAGTAGTTGAGAAATAAATGCTACATTTATAGTTCCCACAGCCCTACCCATGTGTAAAAGAACATCATTAGAATACTAGTGAAAGGCCCCCTGTCCCCATTGAGCACCCAACTTGTTTTACTGTGAAGATACCTGGGTTGCATTTTGGGTGACAGTATGATCTGTGGAAGGTCCTTGCTAAAAGGAAACAGCATCAAGAAAGGTCTTCTCTTAGCTCCTAGCAAAATTAGTCAACAGCAAGGTTCCTGAGGAATGGGACATGGAACACAAAACTGAAGGCTTTTGACATTGAAAGCTAAAGATCTAAGCTGAAGAAGAATTCAGAACTACTTAGGGCAGGAGATGACAACATCTGTGCTGGACTTTTCTCTCCTGGACTCCCCACAGATTCCATTAAGGGACCTCTATGTTCTTGCCTGTCCAAGAGAACATAGATTCAGAGTCCTTTTCAATCCACACTCCAGTGGTTTAGAGCTGGCTCTGGTGCCAGTCTTGGTGAGGCCTCAGAATCCTTCTCAACCCAACACTCCAGTGGTTTAGAGCTGGCCCTGGTGCCAGCCTTGGTGAGGAGTCTAAGTGTTGTCTCTTTTCCATGTGAGTACATTAATGCTTATCAAACCACGTGTCCTAATCTAGGGCTCAGAGATCAAGAGAGCACTCTGCACAGAAGGCTGCTCTCAGTTTCAGCAACACTGGTGAACCCATAGCTTCTAGGAAGTTTAAGGCTGGGCTGGGGCATTGGGGCTGAAGATTTCAAGCATAATGAGGAGCAGCCATTCCACCTCCTCTTATATGCTTTGGGTTGGCCTTGCTCACAAAGGGAAGGAAGCCACCTGTTTTCAATGCAGAGCAAAAATTTATCCTAAAGCCAGACCCCACACTTCAGTTATTTACAGCACGAACAGAGTGCCAGGTGAGTTGTTTATGACAACACTCACTCTCCAGAGACACAAATGGAAATTACTAAAATTATAGGTGGCTCAGCTATTTAGGGGAAGTTACACACATTTCTAAATCAGAATGATGCTTGCGTAAGTGGAAGCCTTGGACATTCCAGAAGCCCTTCTGGAAACCACAGAATATTAAAGATAGTTTGGGCCTAAATATATGAAGCCAGATTATGCATTGATATTTGTAGTCCTGTGATTCTTAAACAGAGTCACACTTTTTAATTCTTGGTGGTTCATGAACTTCGGTATTAGAATATTAGCCCTCAAAAAGCAACTACAATATTTTAGACCAGAAAGCAAATGTTTACTTGTGAATTTAACTTTGCCCACGGTTTACCAAAATAACAGGGAAACTTGCCTAACAGCGAAACTAGCCTGTTTTTATGTCTGAACTACATTTTCTTCACATCGCTGTCTTGTAGTACTGGGAACATGTATTTAAGTAAAAGGACTCCACAAGTGTATATCTCTGAAAACAGACAGCAAAATTATAATTCATGAGGTAAAGTTGGAAAGAGTCTCCCCCCCCAAAAAACACTTAAAAGATATGTGGAATTTATATTTATTCTTGCTGTTGATAAAAAATGAATACTATCAACACCTAATAACTCTAACTAACTGCTAAGTGTTTCAGGGACACTTATCTTTATTTCCGTTAGAAACAAAGGAAAACTGAGCAAAACTACAATTTGATTTCTAAAATGATATACTGAGATCACAAAAATAACACTCAGGACAAGCTTACGATCTTTTTATCAATGCTACTAGCATTTTGAGATGCTCTGTGAAATTGACTAAACAAGTTCTTAAAATATTTAAGAAATAAACAGAGCAGGACAGAAATGGAGATTGGGGTTGAGGTTGATTGGCAAGTGGTTAAGGCAGAGAACCAGAGTCAGAGAAAAGCCACCAGGAGAAAGAGTGAGAGAGAGAGAGAGAGATGGATGTAGTGAGAAATATGAGGGAAAAGAGAAAAAACCCTTCCCTCTAGTGATTGTACCTTCCCATGTCAGAGCATCTAGAACAAAAGGATTCAAAGCTAGCATCCTACCTACAGCTTATCAAAAATGAATTCCAGATTGACAAAATGCAGTTTAAGAAACCATAAAAAAAATTAGAAGAAATTATAAGTAAATGATCTCAGGGTGAAGAAATGCTTTCTAAGCATAACTTCAAAGGCACAAATTATAAAGGCACTTAATAAATTTTAACTGTTGTACATTAAACACCATACACAAAATTTAAAGGTAAGGACATATACAGAATATATGTCCAATACATTCGACAACAATTCATGTGATGGATACACAGGAACTCTTAAAAGTGAAATGAAAAAGACTCAAGCGCAATATGAATATTCTGTAAGGGAAATTGGTTATGAAAAAAAAAACCAACTCTGGCCTCTCAATCTAATGAAATACTAAAAGCCATTAAGAATGGAGTTGTCTTCAAAAATTTAGTAACAGGGAAAACATATATATTATTAGGTGAAAAAGGAGTAAAAAGTTGATATGAGTAAGACACTGAGAATTGTGTCTGAAAAATAGTAAGTGTATTATGAGTATGAATTTCTTTATTCCATATGACCCCATTTTTGAGAGGAAAATGCATAAACACAGAAATAAAATAAAATGTCTATCAAAACATCTAGTTAGTTTAGGAATATGGACAATATTTATTTTCTTTTGCAGCTTGTCTGTTTTTACTGAAATTTCCACAAACAACACTCACTATTTTTAGAGTTAGAAAGGATTTTTTTAAATGATATTATGGGTGAATACAGCCACCTACTTATGATATTTGAGTAGGGAAAAAGGAAGTCACAAATCAGCAGCACTGTTCCAAATATGTTATTAAATATATTTAAATATAAATGTTGGTATTTAAATTCTTAAATAAATATAAATATCATATATTATTTCTCTATGTAAGTAAATATTATAAAGTTATAACATATATAGTTATAAAGGACTGAAAGAATTTACAACAAAATGTAAACAGAGCGATTACTTCTGGATGTTTTAATAATTGATTTTCAGTTTTTTCTTTGTGTTTTTTTACACTTTTCAAAATGTCATACATATACTTTTCATTAGTAATTTAAAAAACAGTAATTTAAAAGCTAATTCCTAAGATTTCTTAGAATTTAAGCAGTAACCTGTCTGGCTTGCATGCCTCTGTGACATCTTAGAATCCTTAAGACCCCAGATGTAAAATACCAAGCCCTTTTGATTTGTTATAATATTTTCCATCTCTTCTGTGTTTCCACTACTATTTCTCTAGCTCAGATTTTTGTTGCTCAAGCATTGCTTTCATAAACCATTCTTCTGCTCAGAGCTGCCCACCAGCTCCCCATAATCCACCACCTATCATCAAGGGTCTCATCTGCTTTTCCAGGCACATCATCCATTGTATGTCTTCACATAAATTCTACGATTTTAGGGAAAAAATAGGATTTTTCCAAAGGCACTGTATTAGCTAGGGTTCTCTAGAGAAACAGAATCAGCAGGAAATATCCTTAGATATAAAATTTATAAAAGTGACTCATGTAACTGGGGAAACGTAGAGTCCAAAACCCGTAGGGCAGGCTGTGAAGCTGACAATTCCAATGGAGGGTCTGGACGAACTCCACAGCAGAGGCAGGCTGGCTAAAGCAGGAAGAGAGCCTGTCTCTTCTGAATCCTCCTTAAAAGCCTTCCAGTGATTAGATTAAACATCACTCATTGCAGAAGACCCTCCCCTTGGCTGATTACAAGTGGAATCAGCTATGGATGCAGCCAACGTGATCATGATTTAATTCTATGAAATGTCCTTATAGCAACAGATAGGCCAGCACTTGCCCAACCAGACAAACACCTGGCCAAGTTGATACATGAACCTGACCATGACATGCACTCTTTTTCTACTTTGTTTTTGCTCAAACTACCCGAACCACCACATATCCAGAACGCCTGTCCCTTTCTCTCTCTGTATCCTTTAAAGCAGAGCCCCAAATCCACCCCCCTGTGATTCCTGCCCTGGCAACCTCCTAGAAACAGTTGATCTTTGTTAGTAGCCGACCTGGCTGTTTTGGAAAATTTGGAAATTCACACACTTGCTAAAATTTATTCGTAACTCCCAAATCAATGCTTGAGACACGTTTGTGGGCCATTATTCCCAAACTGTTGGCAAAAAATGTGAGTGACCCAACACACAACTTCCCCAGCTGAGGTCGACCAAGGTGATGCTCTGTCTTCTTTCAGCAATTATACTATAAGCAGGTGTCTTCTTTACAGCTTATTTAGTGTCCCTTTTTTTTTTTTTTAACATTTTTGTGATTTTGCTGTCCAAAATGGTCCCTAAGTGTGGTGCCGAAGTGCTGTCTCGTGTTCCTAAGCTCAAGAAGGTCTGATGTAGGTTAGATTAGCTTCATCCAGGCAGGAGTTAGTTCAACATTAATAAATCAATGACATGTATTTAATAAGATGCCTTTGGACAGAAATTCATGTAAAACAAGGTTGCGTGTTGATCGGCTGATGGAAATGATGTGACCTGAGTCTCTCAGGAACCCACCCTTTCATTTCCCCCCAGGACCTACGGTTCACTGTTCACTAATTCAGTGTTTGCTGAACTTTATAAACTGCTGCAAGTAATGTAGATCAAATGTGATATGTTCTTTCTTTCCTGCCTATTCATGTTACCCATATAAAATGACAAGAATAATACAAACCATCTTTGTCTGTCCTCTAGTGCTTTGATTCTATCTTTTTATGCCCTTCACGTATTCCAGAAGCCTAGTAAATAGGAGAGTTAAGGTTTGGATGCAAACAGAAGGCTTCCCAAGGCAGGAGAAGGGTATATTTCTATCAATACGATCCTTTAATAAGTGACTATATTGGCCCTCAGTTTGAGTGCTGAGGCCATCTTTAATCGGGGGAATCAGACCCGCTCTTGGCCAAGGGGTCCCTAACAGAAGCCAACCAGCCGGAGGGTGTTGGGGAAGGTTTTGCGCATGCCCATGCATTTCTCCTGGTCGATGTACAGGGAGTTGGCTTTGACGGCCAGGTCATGCTCCAGGGTGGCTTTGGTGTGGACCAGCGACTGCAGGGTGTCCTCGGCATCCCTCAGGCGCTGCTGCAGGGTCTGCAGGGCGTCGTCTACCTCGTACACCTCGTTAACGAGGCTGCAAGGAAGAACCGGAATCAGGTTAGGAGAGCAGAGGCCACACGCCCGCAGCTTGTTATTTAGAGGAATTAGAGGCATGTTGTGTGTTGTTGGCCCAGGGACACCCCAGCAGAGCCCAGGGTCTACCCACGCAAGGACTACTTCCGATACAAAGGAAGCAACCACTGTTCATGGTTCCAGCATCAGCTCACAGGCCGTATCTGCCTGGACACTCCTCCCAACTGAGTCCTATGAACCCCACCAGCAAACAGAGCATGCTCCCGGAGCACAAGCAAATTAGGTATATTAATACACATATATGGATAGTAAATATATCTATCGTAAAAGAAATAGGGAAGACTTTTAAACAATTGATAAATGTTCAAGTAGTGAAAATGAGAAAGAGAAAAAACCAAGCTGGACTCCCGTATATTCATTCTGTCATTGAAAACTGCTTTTCTTCTGAAGTCAGTAGTTGGGAAGAGGGGACAGTAAACTTTTTTCAGTCGCTAAAGTTCAAACTGGGGAGGGGGAAGGTGCAGCTAACAAGGCAGTCCCCGAATGACAGCACACTCCCCACTCCCCGCAATGTCTCAAGATAATGCCGCAATGTCCCAGAATGAACATATTTGTAATTGTCAGAAACTTAATAGAATACAACAATGATAATGCATGAAATTGGCTGCACAAACTGTGAAACAAGTCATAAGCCTAATTGTATGATGATGAGAAGCCTTACAAGTTTTTCACTGAGACAGAAAGGAAAAATGGCATCATTTCATGAAAAACATTTCCATCCCAGATGATTCTAATCAATATTTTTTTCATTTGCATTTCCTTGATTATTAGTCAATTTTTCTTAAAAGTCTGTTGGTCATTTTATATCCTCCATGAATTGTGCCTTCTCTGTCATTTTGCTCATTTGTATACTGTGGTGTTATTATTCATGTAATTTATATGTAAAGAACTCTTCAAATATTAGGTATATTGATTTTGGGGGTCTATTTTGCTTATGGCAAATAGTTCCTCTCCTTTTTTGTGAGCCTTTTAATTTTGTTCATGATGATTTTGTTATATGTAAAATTTCAATTTTTAGTAAGCCAAATCTTTCTCTCTTTTCCTTTCTGATTTCTTTCTTGTGTTTACATGTAGAAAGTCTTTCTCTTCCAGAAGTGCAATTAAGTGAGGGTTCCCTGTATTAACTGATTTGCGCACCAAATAACATCCAAGGGAATGGACCATGAGGTCACTGAAGACAAAGACTTGGCTTAGGGAACAGGTTATAAGAAGGCACCTACAGTAATAATATACGTGACTATTTTATCACATCCATACTATTCTAAGTGCTTTACATGACTCACATAACTGAACCCTCCTAACACCACTATGAAGTTAGTACTGCGGTCATCCCCATTTTACAGAAAAGGAAACTGAGGGTCACAGAGTTTAGGCAACTAACCTTACAATTTTGCATGGAGCTATGTACACATCTGCTGTTTGCCTGACTCCCGTCACTTGGAAACACAAACTCCAAATTCATCACATTTTAACCAGTGGCCCAAAGCTAAAGTTTTCTTTACTTTGGGGTTCATCGATCAGCAGCCTCAGCATATGTGCAATCAATTAAAATATACAGTAATACAAAGAGAACAGTGACAATGAGCAGGGATGTGGGTGTACAAGAGATGGAAAAGGATTTCACAATATAGAAATATAGAAATATAGAAAATAGCCAGCCCACATTAAAACAATTATACCCAGGTGATTTTGCGACTTCACCAAACTTCACATCTGACAAATGAATGTTAGAGGTCATCAAATCCAACTTCCCTGTTTGACAGACAAAGAAACTGAGCCCTTGGGGTCGACGAGCTGCCCTCTCTGCAGGCCCACAACCCACATGGGGTAATACGCCCAGCTCAGGTATCCAGGAAGCCAAGAAGGAAATAAGGACCCTCAGTGGCCACAATAGAGAACTCGCCCTTATTTCCTGTGCCCACCCTCAGTTCTCTGTGATAAGAGAAAAGGGTAAAAGCAGAGACCCTGGAAGGTCGGTCTCCATGCACTGGACTCAATGCTCCCTGGGGTTGGAGCTTTTCCTTTCTATGGGCAATGCCCGCTGCTCAGGGCAGCCAGGTGATATAAGAGACCAATTAGGATTTCAGATAAACCATGAATCATCTTATAGGGTAAGTATGTCCCAAATCTTGCAGAGAATGCTCACAAAAATATACTGAACAAAAATATTTATACTTAAAAATCATTCACTGTTTATCTGAAATCCAGATTACACTGGATATCTTCTTTTTTAACTTGCAAAATCTGCATACCAGGCACAAAGTGGGCACTGCAAAACTTTGTAAGATGGCATACAAAGCAGTATTTTCTTCTACTCCAAACCCCTTATGCATTCCTTTTTCTAAAAAACAAACTCTAAACATACAATGTAAGGGTGATTCAAAATCCCAGGACATTAAATGCTACATGTGGCACAGTCACTGTTTTGCTAATGTACTTTGTGACAAATACAGCAAAATGCTAATATTAGTTGTCCCCGGACAGCTCTAAGAATGGAGAATGGGTTTGCACTTTTTATTTTCTATATTTTCTACCATGAACAGTCAGATACTATCAGAACCAGAAAGAAAACAATAATTTTCTTTTTCCAAAAAATACCATAATTTCAAGAGACTTGAACACTCGTTGACTCCTAGTAAGTTTATCTGAAGTGACCCAGGCACCAACACTGTGATGGAGAAAGCCTCTCTGCTCCAAGAGGACAACCATCAAATGAAGAAGCTTTGGAACTGCCTGGCCAGCTGGACTGCACCCTGTCCTCTGGGTGCATCCTCCCAGGTGGACCCACCTGCCCATGACTGACTGGGGCTCAGAGGCAGGCCGAGGTGGAAGATGAAGCAGATACACCCCAGAAGGCCAGCGTTTCCCAACTCGGGCAAAGGTGCCCTTGTCCTTGCAGATGCTGAAACCAGAAACTTTTTCCTCATCCTTGGCCCCTCCCTTTCCCACAGGCCTCCCACATCCCTCAATCATAAAATCCTGTTTTTCTGTCTCCCAAATAGCCTCATCCCAAGCCACTGCATCCTTTGCTTACTGTTCTCCATCTCACCCTGCAATGTGCTTTTGAAAGACCACGGGGCTTTTATTCTGGTGGTCCCCTCGGCCCAAGGGCTCTTAGCCACTCTCCAACCGGCTCACTTATGCCATCTTCAAATCTCAGGTTGGTGCAACTTGGAGAGGTCCCTCTCTCATGCTAGGACCAGGTCACTGCCCAGTGTGTGTGTCCTCAGAGCACCAATCCTTTTGTAGCACGGGGGATGTCTGCCATTGCCTGATTACTCCGTCTGCTCTTGCAGCCTACAGACCCCATGAAAGTGGCATCCACCTGAGTCTGCCTTGCTCAGGGCTGCTGATAGCCAAGCAAAAATTACTTATTGGATGAAGATCAACTTCTCTATCCCTGATGAACGAGACAGCCCTGGGAGACAGGGAGCTGCCCCACCGTCCAAGTCCACATCGTCTCCCAGAATGAAGAATCAGACCCAGCCAAGCAGGAAGGAGACTGTTGGGACCATGGGGTAGGCACAGCTTCTTCTGTAAGCCACTGCAGCCAGCCCAAGAAGGGAGGGTGCTGGGAAGGGCCGCCAAGTTGCCCCCAGAAGCAATAACAAGTGGGGAAAACATGCCCACTCCCTGCAACACCTTTTGTTTTAGAAATTGGACCATTTTCCTACTTTCAGTGGCCTTGGGGGTGAATGAAGGCAAAGTTTCTGCATTTCTTTTGGTCTGAGGATGGTAAACACAAAACCTGAGAACTAATCTTAAAGAGTATTTTCGTGTTATTGAGATCAACTTGGGTTAACAAGAAAGCCTTTAAAAAAAAAAAAAATCCCAGGCTATAAAGTATCAGCAGCAAAGGAACAAATCTTTGGGGAGGCTGCCACAGATGGCTGCTTCCGAGATTTATGACAGCGGGTTGTTTATAATCACTCGCCTGTCTCTGTCCCCAGCCCTGCCCTGTCATACTTCCCTGAGCTTCAAAAGGAACCCTGAACCCAAATGGAGGTAATGGAGCAGGATGATATATGAGTCTTCGCTCCTCTCAGCCAAATTCTACTCTTAGTAGAAAATGTATTTGTGAAGGAACTGTTGAAAGCATACATGTTAAAACATCAGTGTTAAAATAAAAAGGAATTAAAGATAAATAAGACGCGAGCAGTTAATGAACACGTTTAACCACATCTGTGTGAATAGAGCTCAAGATATTGCACTTGCCTTGACTTTAGATTTTAGAAATATTATTTTTCATCACCATCACCTTAAATTAATCATTTAAAAAAAAACATTGTGCTTTGTTTCAAGGCCACATGTTGCCTCTCAGTTTCCCTCTTCTTGGCAGATTGTAGAGAAATATTTTATTGAAGCCACTCATTTTTTGGAAATTACAAAACTAAAAAACAAATACAAATAAAGCAATTGTAGTTTAAAAAAAAAAAGTATCACGATTATTTACGTAGAGCAAAGCCTGCTCTTGGCGCGCCACTAAAGATGCCAAGAATATTTAGAATCACTGTTGAAAGAACCTGTTTAGAAAATACTAATTGAAAGTAAAAATCTGAAACTGAAAACACCAATTTTTCTCAGTTCTCACTCTCCTGGATTTATAATCCTTATTTTTTCTTAAATCTGGGCAGCCCAAGAGTTGTTTTCAGGACCAACAGTTTCATAAGGAAAATAATCCTGTCCCCCCAACAATAATCCTAAATTCCACTGTTATGGTCCCTAGGACTATATTTTTGGCAAGGATATTTTAACTAGAAATCTTTACTGGAACAGAACTAGCTTTTGTCCTAAAGTCAATAAATGGAGGAAATAGGCATACTGTGAAGTTGCAGGAAGTAAAGGAAAAGCAAATTCTGTTAAACTGTGAAGGGGAAAAGAGTAATGAGCATTCTGCTTCTCCAAGACCGCTGTGAATGCCTTATTGTTTGATAACTCCACAGTCACCTCAACCACTACTCAAAAAACTTGGAAAAAGCGACCCTGTGTTTTTGCCTGATGGCAATCTGAAGGATTTATATATTTCCATTTCAACTTTTAACGATTGCCAACATTTTCAGGGAATGAGACTTAGAGCTCAGCTTCTCCTAAAAATGTTTGCATGAAGTCACAATTTGTTTGTAACTGTCAGATTCTTCTGTGGCAAATAAACACCCCCGACGGGCTGCAAAGAGTGTACCTAATTTCTGAGTGGGGGGGGGGGCAACTTATCATTAAGAATGGGTGGTCTCTGGTAGGGGTTCTATGGAAGCCACTTTGAGAAACCTGGCAGCAGGCCTGCTCTCCTAGACAACTACCTGCTCCACTGGGAGTAATGCAGTTTGTCCAAGACATGAAGACCATTTGCGTACATTTGTACATATTCTAAAGCACAACACAAATGTATCCACATAGCATGTTTTCCAGCTTTGTCCTCTGTGAGTTAGAGATGATGATAAGGTACCTGCTTGGTTAACCTATTTCACCTAGGCAATGAGAAGGTCAGCTGAGACCAGGTACTGCATGGAGCAATGGTAAAGCTTCATGCAATGGCTATACCAAGGGGCAGAAGCAAATAGTTGCTTCAGTGGAACAAAGCAGATGTTAAAGCAGGCTCAACCTGTGGGTCTCCTTCTTATCACCAGCTGTGACCAGAGCCATGTCACTCAACCCACTTGTGCCTCAGTTTCCTCATTGGTGAAATGACTGAGCTACTGTAAAACACTCAGGAGTAAGACTGGCAAGTGGTAGCAGCTATGATTATTGTTGTATCATCATCGTCATTATTTTTATCATCATCCTCCTCACTGGCCTCAGAATGATCTCCCTTTCCTTCCCCTCCAGGAAATTCACTGCTTCATCCCACCACTTGTTTCTTTGGTAGAGTTCAAAGTAGTCTTATCTTTAGGATAAGTCTTTCATGATGACAAGGGGATGCTTCCATGGACGCAAGGAGAAGACAAGGCGGGTGGCATCCCACCATTACACCAGAAAGGATTTTAAAATTCAAGGGCTGCTCCTATGTTCCCCCAGTTGCTATAAATTGGATTCATTTCTTCAAGGAGCCTTTCATGACCTAAGAATAGCAAGATAAAATCCAGAAAGAGAAGGCAGACCTTTGTGTTTTGGGAAGTTGGAAATGAAGCCAAAGTGGGAGGCGGGGGGTGCAGGAGGGGATATCTTGGCTGGTTTCTCATAAGCACCTCCTAAAAGAAATCTTCAAAGTTAAAATAACAATAATAAAATCCATCTACTAGTGTTCAGTAGATAAACTGTGGAGGCAGAGGCCTCCCTTCATGTACACGTGAGAGCCGTGCTTGATGAAGACCAGATGTTTTCCACCTCTCCTGGGAACAGAACAAGCTGAAATGAGCCAGAGGAAGGTGTCAGACGTTTGTGGGGATCGTAAGAATGGTTTCGACAGCGAAAGCAGATATTAAGAGCCAAAAAAGGGCATGGAGTGCAAACAGGAGGTTAGGGAATCAGTGAAATTGGTACCACAGGTCCCTTTTCTGATGAGATGCCAGACCTGAGAAATATAGGTAAATCCATGGACTCTGCCTTGTGTAAAAAAGGTGTTCTGGTGAAACTTCAGAGACTCCAGAGAAGTGCAAAGAAACCCAAATACCACCCTGAGACCCATGAATGATACCAGATGTTTCTTGACACTTTTAAAGAAGGCTCAAACGCCACGAGCATTCCCGTGCTCCCCTGCCCTTATGACTAATGTGCTGGCAGAAAGAGCATCTGTCAAGAGCCCAGAACCATCCAGGCTGGCAGCTGGTGCCACTGCAAGACCCACGCTTTCCCCTCCTTTCTTCCTGCCTTACCGCAACTGGGCCATGTCTCGGCAAAGCTCTATGTTGGGTCTCCTCGTGCGCTCATCTAGTCTGGTCTGGGCCACTTTCAGGAAGGCAGACTTGTCCCTGATGGCCTTCTTGATGGACTCGATGGTCATTTCGGTCTGGAAAATCTCCTGCAGGGTCTGTGATGAAGAGAAGCAAAATGTCTGAGGCTTCGCTGCTATCCCCTCGTCACCTACTTCTCCCACTTGCCTATCAGTGTGGGCACCCTCTCTGAGGAGGAAGTCGATTTGTTGAGAGCCTTGTTCCTTCCCAGCCCTGTCCCCAGTACCAGAGCTGGCTTGCACCCGCAATGGACAACTGGGTGTGGACATCTGCTCTCCACTCCATGTTGGGTGTACTTACACCAAAGAAATTGGCCACTGCTACAAACCAGGGCTTTTGTTCCATAGAGCCAGCTGTTAGATAAATACAATAATACTCACTGTATATATCGGGCAACCATGGCTTATATCTTCATATTGTTAATCATTTTTCAGGAGCTTTGTAAAAGCACCTCTGACCTACAATACATAAGCTTCCTAGGAACAAACACTACATTTTATACTTCTCTTTACCTTTTAGTATAGAGTATATTGCCTTGCTCAGTAAATATTTGTTGCCCAGAGTTAGAGATGGTGATAGTCAAAGAAGGCATGATAGGAGGGAATGCTATATATTTAGTGTAGACTAGGACAACACTGTACCTTCAGGTGAACCTTACAGCGGCATAGCCAACCATGTAAGGTGTTTAAAACAAAAATGATAAACTATGTACAGCACAATACACAGAAATACCCACAGCTCAGGACTGACACTAAGGAAGAGCTCTTTGTTTATCTTGAAGCATTGCATTCTAACTTCATTTGATTGTCATTATCAAACTACTATCATTAGCACACTTAAAACATGAGAAACTCTTTAAAACTACCAAACGGTTTCCTGTCTTTGGTTTTGCATTCCAGAAAAAAAAGGGCCTGAAATAGTTTAACAGAAAACATTCCCACCATGTGTTCTAATAATAAATTCACTTCCTAGTTGCATATGGTGACTTGTTAAACTTTAACAATAACATTTTTGTTTCTATTAAATACTAAGAAACTTTTAATACATAGTGCATTCTTTGTGTTCCAAAAACCAACCAATTCCAATTTTACTTTGACACCTGGAGACATGGCTACAATAAATGGTACATTTTATACTGTTTTTAACTTTTCTTACTCTGAATAGCCAGTAGGTCATGCGATTCGGTGTGTCTCTTTGGGAGGGGTGAGAGATCTGTGTGGCCCCAAAGTAGCTTGCTCTGTCCACATGAGCTAAAGTGTGTACTACCAGCAATGGATTTACCTTTGCTAAATGAATCTGAATCTTATTTTTAGCATCTGCAGTCTCCGCAATGCGATTGGTGAAAGACAAGTTCACTTTGTTGAACTGATTCCACATTTCGTTGGCAGTCACAACCAAGAGGTTTTGAATGTCGTCTCTCAGCTTGGCAGAGGTTGCGCGTTCACTTTGAGAGCGGAGAATATTGTCATCGGTAAATTTGGCCCAGGACTCAGGCACTGAGATCCTGAAAAAATAAGGAAGTGGGACCTGTTAATGGTGACAATGAGGAAATCGACCTCAACAATCTGTAGGCAACCATTTGTCCTACAACACAGAAAACTCCAAATCGCCAACCCTATTTTTTATGGCATAAAATGCAAACATCTCAGCAAAGTTTATTTTAAACTTTTCTTAGTTGATTCTCATTTTGCTGTTCACCAATTTCTCTATATCCAAAGTATAAACTAAGTCCTCTATTAGTTTGGGCATAAAAGTTTAATTTTGGGTTTGGGGATGCAGGTCTATTAAAAACATGTGATGCCAGCTTGATAAGGCTAAGAAAAAGTATTCAGTCTCATGAGTCATCAAACAAATGCTAATGCAAACAACCACATACTGAGAATCCCTTATCAGAAGTGTAAATATTAAGGAGGATGATAATTTTCAATCCTGGTGAGTTTGTTCAGAAAAAGATACTCTTGTAGACTTTGAATATGAATGTTGAATTGGCACAGCCACACGGGAGGATAAAAAGACTCCATAAACCAAGAGCCTTTAAAATGCGTATATCCCAGAAATTCCACCTCTAGGAATTATTTTAAGGAAATTTCAGTTATATTTATGCCAATCCCCTCAAAATTGGAAACAAATGTTCAAACAAGTAAGGTACAGGTTAAATAAGTTTTAGTCCATTAAAAAAAAAAAAGGTGATCTATACAGCATGCAAAATTCTGTTTAAAATAATACTTCTTTCTTTTATTGTAATTTTCCTTGATATATATTCATACACCATACAATCTTTCCAAAGTATATAATCAGTGGCTCACAGTAGAATCATAATGTTGTGCATTCATCACCATGTAAAAGAATATTTTTATGGGTAATGTTTTTTTATATGTTGCTAAGTGAAAAATCAAAGAGGCTACACAAACAGTCTATGTGGAATGCCATTATTGAAAATACAAATCCCTATCTGTTTGCATGGAAAAATATTAGAAAGACTTGGGGTAAATAGTTAACATTGGTATCTCTAGGCTCCGAGGTGACATTTGTTTGCTTGTTAGTATAATAGGATATTAAGTGAGACTCATTACAATTGAATAGGGGCATCAGCTCAGGCCGAATGATCCAAAATACCACAGATGCTCCATACTCCCACACTCTAAAGGGAACCATCTCTTGGAAGAGAGATGAGGCTAACCTAGGCTATCACTAAGGAGCCATAAAAAATGGTGAAGAATTCATGCTGAAGTGTAAGAGGACATTTATGGAGGGTTAAGTGGTTTGACCTTTGTCCAAGGAAGACAGAAGGATGCATCCCTCTCACCTCAAGCCGAGTGAGGGGCATCTTATGGAGACCACTTAGAACACACTGTCGCTTCTGATTCATACCTGGAGAATATAAAAGTTGGTGACCGTAGGCCCTTCTCATGGCCAAGCCAGGGAGGCAGCTCTGAGAGTGAGTAGCCCCACAAAAGAGAATTCTCTTGGGGGATCACTTTAGAAGGTGGGGGCTGCTGTGAGTGGTTACCTGGGGGCAATACTGAGGTGTTGACTGGGAAGGAGCACAAGGGAACCTGTGTGTGCTGGTTTGAAAAGATGTATGTACCTTAGAAAAGCCATGTTTTAATCCTAATCCCATTTTGCAAAGGCAGCCATTTCTTCTAATCCCTATTCAGTATTGTAGGTTTGAAACTGTAATTAGATCATCTCCCTGGAGTTGTGATTTAATCAAGAGTGGTTGGTAAGCTGGATTAGCTGGAGGCATGTCTACACCCATTTGAGTGTGTCTTCATTAGTTTCTGAAGTCTATAAGAGAGGAAACATTTTGGAGAATGGGAGTGATTTAGAGAGAGCAGAGCAGAATGACGTAGGCACAACAAGCAGAGTCCACCAGCCAGCGACCTTTGGAGATGAAGAAGGAAAATGCCTCCTGGGGAGCTTCATGAAATAGGAAACCAGGAGAGAAAGCTAGCAGATGATGCTGTGTTCGCCATGTGCCCTTCCAGATGAGAGAGAAGCCCTGACTGTTCGCCATGTGCCTTCACACTTGAGAGAGAAACCCTGACCTTCATAGGCCTTCATGAACCAAAGTATCTTTCCCTGGATGCCTTAGATTGGACATTTCTATACACTTGTTTTAATTGGGACATTTTCTTGGTCTTAGAACTGTAAACTAGCAACTCATTAAATTCCCCTTTTTAAAAGTCATTCTGTTTCTGGCTATTCTTGCATTCAGGCAGCTAGTGAACTAGAACACTGTGGGGTGTTTAAAAATATTCTGTATCTAGATTGTGGTGGCAGTTGCACAACCATGAGTTTTCCAAAATGCGTGAGAATGTATACTTACACTAAATGTATTTTATATGTGAATTTCACCTTGGGGAAGTTGATTTTTTTAAAAAGGTGGGGGAGGGCGGAGTAGCCAGAAAAGACTATGAAACCTGCCTAAGATTGCATCCGAGGGCAAGCAAAAAAAGCATTGTTCAAAAGCAGTGGCAAGAAATTAGGCTGCTTTTCAATTTGTACCCTATGGGGTCCAGCCCATTCAATAAACTGGCAAAATATGTTTGTCTTTATGTTTTTTGTGTATTCCAGATTTTTCTGCATCAAGCAGTCATTATTTTCATAGTTAGAAAAATAAATATTCTTCTAAGAAAGAATACAGGGTGTAGAAAGTGCAGGCTTACCGAAGACTTGTTGAGAGAAGTGTGCTGTCTCTTACCCTTCAACATCTGACCACGTTTTCCCTTTTAACCTGTGTCCCAGTTTGCACAGCTGCCACAACTAACACCATAAGAATAGGTGAGCCTAGGTAACAAGAATCTATTGTCTCACAGTTGACACATGCGATGTCTGCAAGACCACGCTTTCTCCTAGAGTTGATACGAGTTTGGGTGATGGTGGTTCTCCATCACATGACATTCTCTCTCTCCTCTCTGGCTTCTAGTTCTGGCTTCTATTGGTGTCTGTCTTTTCTATCTAACTCTGAATTTCCTCTCTTTCTAAGGTCTCCAGTCCTACAGATGAAGGCCCACCCTGATTCAGTCCAGCCTCATCTAAACAGGATTCTCGAGGATCCTATTCACAGATGAGGCCACACCATTAACTATTACTATCTTCAAAGCACCTGTTTACAAATGGGTTCACACTCTCAGAAAGTGGGTTAAGATTTGGCGGTGTCTTTCATGGGGGGACACGATTCAATGCCCAGCAACTTGTAAACTGAAAGACAGAAGAGTGAATTGGATGAAAGCTAAATCATAAAAGCTGTGGGGCAGACTTACGTTGCATCGACCTTCTCCACTCCTCTGAAGAAGCTGACACCATCTGAAGTGTTTCGCAGATGATGGCATTTGTCATCAATCCGGTAAGCAGCCTGCTTATCACTCAGGTCCTTCTCCAGCTCATGCTGGGAGCCTCTGTTGGCTCTGTAAAACGGAGAGGGGGAAGCCTTAAGCTTTAAAGCTTAGTTGACAGTTTGATACTAGAAAGTACAATCACCCTTCTGTGTTGAGGCCCCCTCATTTCTGCTCTCTTGATCTCTCCTTCATCCAATGCCCAGTTTCTCAATGGAAATGAGCTCCTCTGGAAGATGCCAATGCATGTAAGTAATTAGACCCCTTACTCCTGCCCTGCTCTCATTTTCCTCTCCTTGTGGTAATGTGGGATGGGGAGAAGAGGTACAGAGGACCAGGAATCAGGGATCCTGAGCTCCTGGGGCTGAGACCTTAATTTCCCAACACACAGAGTATTTTAGAGAGGACACTGGTTTAAAGTAATCTGTCTACCTCTACACCTTCCCTTCCTTCTTGTTTTCCTGCTTCTACATCCTAACCTCTTCCTACCATTCTTTGAGTATAATTCCCCAAGAAATTAAGGCATGTACAGCTGAGGCTCCTTCCATCCATGCAGGGTGAGCTCAGTTTGTCACCATGCCAAGGAGGGCTGAGAGGTTTTCCAGGAGGGTCAAAATTAACCTCCAGGGCAGGAGCTAGAGAGTGCTTGGAAATAGAATGAGGGATCGGTGGTCCACACTGCCACCCTATTGGGAAGGAAGAGTATTTAGTATGCTCTAAGATGCATGATGCTCCCTGTTGTGCCCAGGAGAGAGGAGGCCCAAGAACTTGCTACCAAAGAGAAAGGCCTGGGGAGCAAGAATGGGTGCAAGGTGAGCCACTCGTTATGGAACATCCTGCAACGATTAATTATTAAGCACCTACTGAGTGCCAGGCACTGTTTTAAGAGCCTGGGATGCATCATTGGACAGAACAACCATCTCTAGCCCAAAGGAACTTGCATTCTACTAGGAGGAGGCAGACAGTGCACAGAATGAATAAGTACCTTATATAGTTTGTTAGAAAGACAATGCAAAAAACAGGGCAGAGGGAAAGGGGACCAGGAGTATGGATCATAGAGAAGCTGTGATTTTAAATAGGATAGTCAGGGTAAGCCTCCTAAAGGAGATGACATTTGAGCAAAGAAGGGGTTGGGGAGAACAGATCATACAGGGTGTTCTTGGCCACTGTAAGGATTCTTGTTTTACTCCAAGTAAAATGGGGGCCCCTCCAGGTTTTAAAGCAGTGACATGATCTGACACACAATTTAAATGGGTCACTCCAATTTTGGGTTGAGAACAGACCATAGGGCACAGAGAGACCCATCAGAAGATCATAGCAGTCATCTGAGCAAGAGATGATGGTAGTTTGAACCAAAGGGGTTCAAATTCTGGGTATGTTTGAATAATACAACCAAGAGACTCTCCTATAAGATTGCATGTCAGTGAGAAAAGAGAAGAGCTGGAGTTGAGTAATTGGAAGGACAGAGTTCCATTAATTTAAGGTGGGGAAGGCTGCAGGTGGGCAGGCTGTGGAAGATGACAGAAGTTCAACTGATACATCAAGCATGAGGTGTCCATTAAGCACCCAAGTACAGATACCAGGTAGGTTGCTGGAATTCAGGAGAGAGGTCTAGGTTGGAAATAAAAATTGGGCAGTCATTAGCAAATTGGTAGTATTTAAAATGCAGAGCAGCTGGTCATTTTTGTATTCCCAGCACCCCAAATTGATCTAGTAATATAGGAGCCACTCGCTAAAGATTGCACTGAGTTGAATGAACCAATTCTAGCTGCAGCTTCCTTCTAACTTAGCCTGGGCTCATGGGCAAGTCACTTGTCCTCTCAGAGCTATTTTTTTTTCTGTAAATTGAAATGAGGGTAGCAGAATGTGAGTGATCTGCATTTTGTAAAGTCTGAAGAAGGTACAAAGGATGGAAGATTGAAAAGCTATCTCTCTTGCTACTTCTGTGTTCAGTCTCTGTCCTCAGGTTATTAGATTGAAACTCTTTTATCGACTTGACCAGGAGGAGGCTGTTAGTAGAGTTTCTTTCTGTTTTGCCTTCTAGGACCAAGATGTCCCACAGGCTGCCTCTCCAGGCTCCTTTGGAAGGTGCTAGAGGCAGCAACCCCATGGATACGAAGATGAATGGCTGCCATGTTGCTGCTGCCTAGTGAGAGTTCATTGTCAGTTGAGTTTCAAACTAGCTTCAGTTTCAAAAGGCTCCATTGGTCCTTCCAAAATGAGTGGAGTTGAAACAGCCTCCTCCTGTCACCTTCTCTAGACAAAGCCAGGCAGTCACAGTTAGAGATCCCAGAGCCCACCCATCCTGGAGAAGCCACTTCCACACCAGTGCGTGGGCAGAGACAGAAGTTTCTCCGAAGGACTGCAATGAGGACAGAAACAGGGCACTCTGTGAGGGGGACTGACATGGAGGTGCAGCTGCTCCAAGGGGGAACGAGAGGAGCAAAGAACCCAAAATAAGGGCATTAGGTTTTAGATTATAAAAGAAAATGAATATTAGGAACTGATCAGAAGGAAACAGAGCAGAAACAGCTCTAGCACACAAAGCTAAATGTTCACACAATTCCTAGGGAGCAGAAACCAGGAATTACTATCAGGATTGAACTGCTTTATATTTACAGTTTTTAAAGTAAGCATTACAGTTAAGCAAACCAAGGATGGGCAGTCATTCTTAACGAATCTCTTGCCTGTCCCCATACATTCTGAATTTAAAAAAAGAAAAATCCTTCCAAGCACAGCCTCTTGGAAGACTTTTTATAAGCATTGATCCTGATAGGTAGGGTGGGCAAACTGAGAAAGCAGTGCTGACATTTTATAATGTGATTTCTTTGGGTATAACACCCAAATGCTGTCCTTGACAACACCAGCATTAGCATAATCATCTTTTCTTTTGTGTGACATATTTGTCACCACTTCTTTCCATGGCCATAAGCAACTGAACAGTGCAGTGATCTTTCTATTTATGTTGAGTAACAGCTTACTTAGCCAATATTTTTCTATGCTGACAGCTGCTATCGTCCTTAAGACTTTCCCCCAATTATTATTCTTTAACCCAATGCCTATTCAATACCTACTATTGCCATGATAGTCAGAACACTTGAGGGATTTGTATCTTGGTGGAGAGTAGGATGGGCAAATGACTATGATGCAATGGGATGAGACAAACTTTGCAATAGCATAATCAGGGTATGAAGGTGAGTGAGTCTGAGTGCTGCTGAGTCAGGGGAGGCTGAGTTTTTGAGGAGGTTTGCAAAAGAAGCACACAAGTGAGCCAGGATTCATTCCTTTTTCAATTGCCCTTCCCTGAAATGCACATTACTGACTGTTAGGGTTGAACATACACAAGACATCAGACTCTTATTAAAAAATGAAAAGTCTCTGGAGTTAAATGACATCTTGGCCAAACTCCAAGCCCCTTCCGTAGCATCTCAAAATTATTTCTTTAAATAAAAATTTAAAATGAATTTATGCAAGTACTCATCTTAACCATTGGATAAAAACATTGTGTGTGTGTGTGTGTGCATCCTTATAAAAGCTAAGAGAAGTTTGAATGGCATACACGAAGGATATCATTTTATGATAGATTTTAAATCGCATAGACAGAAAAAGCTCTTACGCAAGTTGGGCAATAGCCTTATCCAAATGTAGCTTCATTCTTTCTTGACAACACAGAATAACATCAACTTCCTAGTCAATTAAAGAAAAAAATAACCATATTAATGTTTCCACCATTAAATACAACATTCAAACAATCTAATGACACATCCACAAGGGAAAAACTTCATCTCTGGAAAAATTGTAAAGTAAAACAAGAAACCAATTTTACATCCACTTATTTAGATGTATGTCCTCATGATATGGCAATTTAACAATGCCACTGAGATTCACCCTTTACTGGGCTGGAGGGAAATTATAGTATGGAAAAATTTTGACGTCATTAAAAATGTAGGGTTTTCTTTCTATGTTGGGACCTTAAAGAAACCAGCACAAAGAAAAAAATCAAAATTCTGGTGATGCGGAAGTTTGAATTTAAATGCATGGCTTCTTCTATAACACTACTCTTCTGAGACAAAGAAAATCAAGGAAGCAAAAAGAACAGCTAAAAGGGCTTCCCTCTGGCAGTGTTCATGACCTCAGACAGACTTAGGTCTTTGGTCCATATATGGAGGCTGACTTCTACATGGCCAGTTCAGTTAAGCTCTCATCACTGCCCCCATTGTGTGCTGCAGCCCAGCTCCGTGACAGGTGCAAACACCTGTCTAGCTATGTCCCCATATTTGATCACATACATAGCATTTGGGTGTTGTCAGGAATATATATATATACATATATACAAACATGTTGTATCTGAGTTTTTAAATAGCATTTATTTCCCTCTGGAGCTCATAGAAATCTGGGGAAATCAAAAGAACACTAAGAAAAGAACACAAAGCACATGTAATCACTTCATTTTTTAAAGCAAAAAGTGATCATAATGTATGTACTATTTTGTGGCCTGCTTTTTTCATTTTGCCTAAACATTTTCCCACAACAGTAAAGTAAGCTACGATGAACAACCTCAATGAAATATTTTGGCACTGCCAAAAATGGTGTTTTGTTCTCCAGCGGTTTTGACACATACAGCCAAATTGTCCTTCAGAAAAGTAGTGAGAAGGTGGCAGAGTAGGAAGCTCCAGGAATCAGTCCCTCCACTGAAAAGCTATTAAACAGGCAGGGACTTTCTACATTAATTATTTTGAAATTCTGGAGTCCAGTAAATGCTATGCAACATCCAGGGAGGAGCAAGAGGGAGAGGCTGGTAAATTGCAGAAAATATGCAACATGCTACTCCCTCTGCATAGAGGATGCTGTCACCTGCCCCCAACTCTCATGGCCGGGAGCAGTGGGGTCCAGCCCCTGGCATAGATTGTTGGTGCCAGAGAGGGACACTGAAACCTAGGGGGAGAGGAGGCATGCAGCCCAATCGCTCAACACTGCCCTTGACTAGCTACTTCTGCTCGCTGGGGCCCAGTGCTGAGGGTGCCCATTGCTCCATCCCACTCCAGACAGAGGCAGCGGAGGAGATTTAAAGATGTTACCCGTATTATCGACAGCCCCTTCCAATGTGAAGAAGTTAGAACAGCCAAGGCCCAAATAACCCTAAAGAGTGGGAGAAAGATCAAAGGTGATGGTGGAGTTAGACAGAGAAGGTAGGGTTTAACAAATGAATATGA